>LFYR01000337.1:12504-53588 GCA_001185155.1 Zostera marina | reverse complement strand
GACACGATGTTAGTACCACAATCGTGTGCGCTAAAAAGTAAGCTCGAAAGCGACGACAAGCATGGATCACTGCAAATACGATCTTCTCGATAGGAGAGTACCGTAGTTCAGCACCTTGTAGTCGCCTCGAGTGGTAGTATATAGGGACTTGGTCCTTGTCCCTCTGCGTAATGAGGACCGCACTCACGGCTTCTTTTGAGGCCGCTATGTATAAGTATAGGTCCTCTCCCTCTTTGGGCGATGTCAGCATGGGAAGTGAGGACATATGCGCTTTTAATTTCGCAAATGCCTTCTCGCACTCTGGTGTCCAAGTGATACTACCCTTACCGCAGTTTTCAGTAATTGGAAGAACGGTTTACACTTGTCAGCCGTTTGTGATATAAAACGACTGAGTGCGTTAATTCGACCGTTTAGCCTTTGTACTTCTCTGATTGTGCGGGGGGCTTCCATATCAAGGATAGCTTGGATTTTGTTGGGATTAGGTTTGATCCCATGCTGACCTACATAGAAACCAAGGAACTTGCCTTCCTTGATTCCGAATGCGCACTTGGCTGGGTTGAGCTTCATTCCGTATTGCTTTAATGTATCAAGGGTTTCTCTCAGATCATCAGGGTGTTTTTCCATGCTTGACGACTTGACTAGGATGTCATCGACGTAAGCAGAAACGTTGCGCCCAATCTGGTTTGCGAAAACCTTGTCCATCAAGCGTTGGAATGTAGCCCCAGCATTCCTTAAGCCGAATGGCATTACTCTGTAACAGAATGTCCCTGAGTCCGTGATGAAGGATATTTTTTCCTCATCAGGCTCATGCATCAGGATTTGGTTGTATCCTGAGTGGGCATCCATCATAGAGAGGAGCTCGTTACCGGATGCTCCATCGACTAGTTCGTCGATAGATGGCAACGGGTAACTGTCCTTGGGGCATGCTTTATTGAGATCAGTGAAATCAATACACATGCGCCACTTGCCATTGGGCTTCTTAACAAGGACGGGGTTGGCCAACCAAGTCGGGTATCGAACCTCCCGAATGAGGAGTTTCAATATTTCCTCATTGGCTGCCTCCCGCCTGTCAGAAGTGAGTACTCGACGTTTCTGACGTCGAGCTGGAATGGATGAGTCGACGTTAAGTTTGTGCGTCACGATCTGACGCGCAATCTGTGTCAGTGCCTCACCCTCCCAAACGAACCTGTCCTGGTGCTCCTCCAGGACAGTCACAAGCCTGTCTCTTAAAGCAGGGGGTAGCCCCTTCCCTAATGCCACTTGTCCCCCTTCCAGCTGATATACCTCAGTCTCGTCCACAGGTTGTAATTTTTCCCTCTCCTCAATGTCAGGTGGGGCATGGACGAGCATGTTGTTAAGCCTTGTCAACTGGGTTGCCTTCTTATACCCCTGTCTAGAATCCTTTTGTGATCCTTTGACAGTTGCAACGAACCCGTTTACTGGGTATCGAATGCATTGGTGATAAGAAGACGGGACTGCTTGGATTCCGTGGATGAAGGGGCGTCTGAATATGCCATGAAAAGTGGATTTACTTCCACTACTATAAAATGACACGTTCGGCTAACCCTCCCTCGCTTGGAACCGATGGAGACTTTCAAATCAATAACACCGGCCACTGGGGCAGCGATGTTAGTGAAACCGTAGATGGCTTCCTTGCAGGGAGATAGTTCCTCCCTTTTAAGGCCCATCTTGGTAAAAGTGTCCATATAAAGGATATCCACAGAGCTGCCGCTGTCGACAATCATCCTCTCGACTCGGGAATCGGGACCGATGTCTGCTTGGATCACGAGTGGGTCCTCGTGAGGTTGCAGGACATCGTCCAGGTCCTCTTCGAAGAAGTATATTGACTTCTCCTCGCGGACCCGTTTTCCGTTGTCTCGAGTTGTTGATTGTGACATCAGCACCTTTCGGGCATATCCTCTATTTTGGTCAACGGATCCACCACCAAATATCATATTGATGGTCTTCCGTTGGCGGTTCTCGCTATTGTCGCTATCTGGTGAAGGAGAGCGTGGACGCTTCCCCTTTGGGTCAGATTTGCAATTGTCACGTCCTCAGGATCTCTTGACGAAGTTTCCAAGTTCTCCCTTTGAGATCAACTGCTCGACAAAAGAAGAGAATTCCCTGCAATGGTCTGTTAGGTGGCCGCAGTCCTTGTGAAATTTGCAGTATTTTCCAGTTTGCGTGCGGCCATCTTTGCTTGCAGGGTCTAAAGAACGAGGGGCAGGTAGATCTGCTCGGTTCTTTAGCTTCTCAAACAGCTCGCCTTTGCTTATTGTAAGCGAGGTGTTTCTTTTCCACAGTGGAGTTGCACCCTTTGGCGGTTGGCTGGTTGAGGTTTGGTACACCTTGTTATCGTGCCTAGGCTTCCATTCTTTTTTGGAAGTTTCAACCCTGTTGTTGGTATACCTGTTAGAGGTGTCGTGGAAATTGTTGTTTCCACTGTACCCCTTCCTCTCAAACTTAGGTTTCTTAAAGCTAGGAGTCCCAAGTTCAGCTAGCTTGTTCTCATCCTCCTCTTCCACTTCAATGTACAATTGAGCACGTTGGAAGAGGTCGGGTAGAGAGTCCAACTTGTAGAGAGTCAGATTCTGGGCCAGAGGGGAGTAGGGGACCAATCCTCTGATGTATCCCGCTATGGCCACACTTGGGATTAGATCATTCACTTCTGTCATCATTGTTGTGAACTTGATCGTGTAATCCCGCAGAGACAGCTTATCCTGTCGAAGTGCCAGAAGTGCGTTGGCACTGTGTTTAATCCTTATCATCCCCACATGCTAGGCGATGAACTTGGATGAGAGGTCTGCGAAGCTGTTGATTGAGCCAGCTGGCAGACCGGAGAACCATCGATAAGCACTGTCCTTGAGAGTGCCGGGGAATGCCCGACACAACAGCCCATCATCGATGGTTTGCGGTTCCAGGATGTTAAGGTAGAGGTTCACGTGATCTTGTGGATCACTTGAACCGTCATACGCTTCAATTCTGGGTACCCGCCAGGTAGATGGGAAAGATCCCCTTAAAAGGTCCTCGCGATGAGGAGCACTTTTGATCCTTAGGATCTTGTGCGGATTGCCGACAGCTGGGTCGGTGGCCAGTTTCCGACGAAGATCCTCTACAAACCGAGTGGTAAGAGTCCTTTCGGAGCGACTCTTACTGGGTCTCGTTTTAAGACGGGAACTCTGTTTGGTTTTCTCCGCAGATGTAGAGTAGATGGACCCAGATTCATCCGCTTTTTCACGGATGGTGGTGGTCCTTTGACTCCTAGCTTGCTCGAGGTTAGTCATCCTTCTTTTCATGTGTTGTCCATAAAACTGAATAACCTTTCCTCCAAGGTGGGTGGAGCCTTGGGCACTATGTGTTTCTCGACGTGTGGAGAAACCGAGTGTGTTTGATCAGGTCGAGCATTGTTGGGTCCCTTTGGTCGGGATTGCTCGCCCTGCTCCAGCTCAGTTGCTGGCATTTTACCCTTACTTCTTGTGGCGTATGGGTGCTTTTGTTTTTCGATAATGGCATGAAAACAAAAGCGGAGAAGTACCAAAGCGGGGAGGTGACCTGACTGAGCTTGTTCGGAAAAACAAAAAATAAATCGCCGAGTTAGGGGAAAACTCGACGACTTTAGATTTCGAGGTATTTTTCGAACAAAGTCGTGGACAGCACTCTTAGCTAGCATACGATATTCCGGATCGGGCGATTCTCAAGGATAAGTCGGCGATTTAAGGTTAAATCGGACTTGGACCGAGAATCAGACGATCTAACTCGGCGACTTATTTCACAAACTCGGCGAACCCTCTAGGAGAGCTCAAACCGGATTTTGCAAAAAAAAATCGCGATTACGACGGGATACCGGTGGTTCGGTAGTCACACAGACGGCGCAAGCTGATGAAGCACTGAATCTGCTACCAGGGCTCACGGTGGTGCGAGGTGATGCCGGAGGCTCTGGAGTCCACGACGCGCGCTCTACGTCAAATACCTGTAAGTTGAAACTAGGCGATTCTAGTGAGACTCGCCGAGTTTCTTAGTGATGCTCTGTGAGAGTGGAACTTGTGTTGTGCCTTTGAGTATCCCCATGGGACCCTTTTTATAGGGTCTCGGAGGGCGCAATCAAAGGCGGAAATCGCGCCTATGGTCATATATGGTAACATTTATGACATTGGTTGGTGGCGAGTAACGGTCGTAAGTCGGCGATTCAAGTATGAAGTCGCCTATTTAGAGCTAACTCGCCGAGTTTCCAGGGGCGAGATGTGCAGTCTACCATACTGCCGATCTTGGCCCTAACTCGGCGACTTATCCCTAAAGTCGGCGACTTGGTAGTCCAACCGGCGACTTACGGGCTAACTCGACGATCTGGACGATAAACGTGTTCCGCACCGTGGGAGCTCTCCGGGGGTCCGGCCAAAGCGACGGAACCCTAGTCCTTGTTGAAAGGCGTTGTTGGGAGTGACTGCCGTAATCAGGCATGTCTCACCACTCCCCAACATGATACTTCCGTCGAGGAGGAGTTCGTCGTCGGGGGGAGTGTCTCCTCGCCTTCTTCGGAGGAGTGAGGTCAGTTCTTGGAGGAGGGGTCTTCTTTTTCTCGGATCGGCTATTTCTCCCCTCCGACCCCTTCGACTGGGCTCCCTTCCAAGCATCTTTCTTCCGCTCTTCTTCTGGCGTACGGAAGAAGGAAGCAAGTCTAGCAGCAGGTGACTGCACAGGGGGAGTCTTCACAGGTGCCTCCTCTTCATTAGCTTGGTCCTCACCGGAAGGAGAAGGGGAATCAGCCCGGTAGGAGTTCTCATGGGCACGACGCCTCATGTGTCGGGCGTTAGAAGGCTTGGTGGCAGGTCCATAGACCTTCGTGCCAGTCTCATTTTGTCCCACGCGTTCAGGGACACCGCCAGGATTGTGCAAATAAAAATCTGCGAGAAATAAAAAACAGAGTTAATAAACACGCACATAAATAGGCAATCAAAAAACAAAGGAGAACCTTGTCGGTTAAAAGTATCTTCTATCGCATGACCGACGGGCACGGCGATGGGGTGAAGGAAGGCCAGCCTTTGTACAAAATCTCCCTCGTCCGAGGTCAAAATAGGACGGGGAGTGGGCCTTCGGTCACTACTGGATGCAGGAAGAAGTCGGCTACCGAGACATAGCCTGCAGTCTACAAAAATGAACTCGCTCTTATTCCGCCTACTCGGAGGATTCTTCAAGAGAGTAGAGTGTTGAACAGAGGAGGCACGGCTGGCACAGGCAATAAAAGGGCTGCCCTTCTTCGGATTTTGAAAGGAGAAGAAGTGGAAGAACAGCTGAGCAGTCAGAACTATGCCAGCATCCCTAAGAATATTAATAAAACCTCTGCCATAGAAGAAAAAGGCGGCACCCATTTGAGAGATGCACAACCCAGAATAAAAAAGAATCTCACTAACCAAGGAAGGGTTCGGAAGGATTGAAAAGTTAGTGAAGTAGATACGATGAAGTGCCAACATGAAATAGGGGGGCACATCACCCGTAGTCTCAGAATGGTAGGCCCAGTATACTCTCTCTCTAAGCTCTAGGCCCCGTAAGATCCTCCGAGCAGCGTCTAAAGAAAGGGTGTTAGAATATCTACCCGCATTGGAGGACAAAGGGTAGCCCGGAATATCGTTCAGGGAGACAGGGCAGAAGGAACCATACCCAGTCCTATACTCGCCCCGGTCGAGGAGGGGGACAACATGGAAACCGTGTCGGATGAGAACAGACCACTGACGCCAAGAGCCATCTATCTCCCGATAGAAAGATGGGGCGCCTCTCTCCTCAAGAGGAGACGGAAAAGGGTACTTCTCCTCTGTCTCAAGAGGATAACCTGTGGGAGAGTCCTCTAACACTTGAATGTTTTAACCACGGGCTTTGGCAGGAAGTTGGGTAGAATCGTCCGTGTCCAGGACGGGCACTTCAACAACAGGGACATCCTTCGGAATGGAAGCCAAAACAATGGCGGTGGAGAGAGGAGTCCCAGTGGGAGTACCCCCGATTTCTACATCCCGTTCGGAAGAGGAAGAACTATAAGAAGAGGAACCCGAACTCCCAGAACTGGATGTAGAAGACCCTGAGCTAGAGGAACCCGAACCCGAGAAGGAAGAATAGGGAGAACCTACAAACAAAAACAAAACAAAAAGTAAGTTATAAAAAAAAACTTACTAGGAACAGACTTTCACATACGGTGAGCAGTAGGAACTTTTCACTTACTTCCAACAGTAGAGGAGGAAGGCAGCTCAGTTCCAGACTCAACCACAGCGTTAGTCACAACCTGAGGGCTAACGATAATAGCCCGCTCCTTATTAGGAGGAAGGTCTTGCTGAATGTTCTTATCAGAAGACATGATCACAACCTATACAAAACACGTAACACTTCAATTAGTTTGGTTGTTTTTAGGTTGCAAAAGTCGATTCCAAGAAGAAGTTGATCCAGACTTCAGGAAATCGCACTATAATACGAGGGAAGAAGACTTCGGAAAACTAACTCCAAAAAAGTTAGTTATACCAGGAAGTCGATCCCCGCGGTGATACAACTTCAGAAAATCGACGACAAAAGTCGGACTCCATAAAGTCAAATCACAGGGAAGGCAACTTCAAAAGACAGAAGTCTCAGGAATTCGATCCCAGCAGATCCGATCCAAGGAAGTCAACGACAAAAGTCAAACTCCAGGAAGTCGGACCAAGGGTATCACTTCGGGAAAGCAAAAGCTAAACCCATGGAAGTCGATCCCAGTAAAAATAGATCCAACTCTGAAAAGTCGATGACAAGGAGTCAAACTTCACAAAGTTGGACCACAGTCCAAAGGGGAACAACTTCGAAAAAGGACCGACTTTAAGAAAAGTTGGACCCCAAGGAAGTCGAACCCAATGCAACCTCAAAAGAGCCCGACGAACAGAAGTCGGACCCCAGAAAATTGCACCTCCAAGGCTAAAGTCGAAGCCTTACGCGCGCTGGAAGTCGAAGAGGAGAAACTGGAAAGTCGAAGCAAGAAAGTCGATGCGTCAGAGCGAAGGAAGTAGGTGAGAAGCGAATGACTCCCCCTCTGCTATTTATAGGGGAAAGTCGAAGACGAACCGTAGCGGGCATTGTTCACCCGGTGGGCCGAAAAGCTCACGGGCCCGGCAGGCCCAAGACGTCCGAGTCCGCGAAAACTCTAAAATCCGACCAAATGGCATCGACATTTCAGAACAAAGGCATCGATATTTACATTGGAATTCGAAACCTTCAAAAGAGAAGGACAGGATCGACATTCCACAAACATTCGGATCGACATTCTCAGAGGGGGATAGACGTCGACATTTCCATTGGAATTCGAAACCTTCAAAAGAGAAGGACAGGATCGACATTCCGCAAACATCCGGATCGACATTCCCAGAAGGGGATAGACGTCGACATTTATCTTGGAATTCGAAACCTTCAAAAGAGAAGGACAGGATCGACATTCCACAAACATTCGGATCGACATTCTCAGAGGGGGATAGACGTCGACATTTTACATTGGAATTCGAAACCTTTAAAAGAGAAGGACAGGATCGACATTCCACAATCATTCAGATAGACATCCTCAGAAAAAGATGGGATCGACTTTTGTACGACGTCGACATCTCCAGGGAGAGATGAGATCGACTTTTTGTACAAACTTCGACATCTTCAGAAAAGGATAGAGTCAACAACCACACGACATCGACATCCTCAGAAAAAGGTGAGATCGACTTTTGTACGACGTCGACATCTCCAGAGAGAGATGAGATCGACTTTTTATACAAACTTCGACATCTTTAGAAAAGGATGGTACCGACCAGAAGAAAACATCGACTTTAAGAAATCGACATTCTAAAAAGTCGATCATCACAAACTACACCGACGTACTTCAGAGTAAAGGTGTAAGACAAGTGAGAGAAAAGGCAAAATATCTTTATTCAGATTTACAAACAAAATGAATGAAAAATGTTACAAATTCCTAATTAAAGTTGATACGGCGACGCAAGCGGCGAGGAACCTGATCCAGCGGGGAAGCACCGCGGCGGGGACGCCTCCGACGTCGACCACGAGGTGGGATAGCAGAAGAAGAGGCAGGCGGAAGATCGCCAACAGACCATTCTTCGAAAATTGATTCCCTAGCCGCAACGGCAACACTCTGCCGCTCAACAATAATTTGGCGCAGAGAAGGAAGATCCAAGGCCGAGGACCGAGGATTCAAAATATTCAAAATTTGATCCAGCTCCTCAATCTCTCCCTGAATAAAATCAGCAAAGAGACTCACAAGAAGAGCCATGGATGAAGGAAAGGGAGGACCTAAAGGCTCTATTTATAGACCCCAGGTCTGCACAAAAGGACAAAAAAGAGTAAAACCGATCAGAAGAACAACCCTTCCAAAGATCGGCACAAACATTCGACTTTTTGGCCAAAGCATCAGAAATCGACTTTTAGCAAAGGAATCAATACAAGAACCCCAGAAATCGACTATGGGCATCACTCAGATCGACATTTACACAAAAATCGATCAGTTCAACAGGGGATCGACTTTTTCTTCCCACGCAAGGGGGTGTAGAAAAAAGAATCCTGACAAGTTGAAATTGCGGAAGTACGCCAAGGCAGGAGGGGTGTAGGAAAAACATTTCCTAGACCTTAAAAAATCACCAAGGAAGGGGGTGTAAGCGAAATATTCCTAAGGAATCGTGGAAATCCACACAGAAAAAACAACTCGGATGGCAATACAGCAATAAAATGAACTGAGCCACTCTAAGATATTTGAACTCCTACAATTACTGGACGCAGTAACAAAGTAGGACGCCAAATTAACTCTACCTACGGAAGAACGTGGGCGGAGAAAGTTATAGTGGTCACAGAGTCAGGATGCGTATCCCATACAAAAAAGTGAACCTCACCTACGGAAGAACATAGGTAGACGGGGGACCATCGGCAAAATACACACCCGTTCTACAAAAAACGTAGACAGAGGGGTAAGTGTTCAAGAATGAACCTCACCTACGGAAGAACGTAGGTAGACGAGGGACGTACTCAAGAGTGAACCTCACTCACGGAAGAATGTAGGTAGACGAGGGACGTGAACCTCATCTACGGAAGAACGTAGGTAGACTGGGGACACATCGGCTAAAACACAAGCCCCTTCTATAAAAAACGTAGACAGAGGGGTAAGTGTTCAAGAGTGAACCTCTTTTACGGAAGAACGTAGGTAGATAAGGGACGTACTCAAAAGTAAACCTCACCTATGGAAGAACATAGGTAGACGAGGGACCACGCTCAACCTCAGCCGCGGAAGCAGCGAGCAAAAGGAGGGGGAAAGTATTCAAAAAGTAAACCTCACTTATGGAAGAACATAGGTAGACGAGGGACCACGCTCAACCTCAGCCGCGGAAGCAGCGAGCAAAAGAAGGGGGCAAGTATTCAAAAAGTAAACCACACCTATGGAAGAACATAGATAGACGAGGGACCACACTCAACCTCAGCCGCGGAAGCAGCGAGCAAAAGGAGGGGGCAAGTATTCAAAGAATAGACCTCACCTATGGAAGAACATAGGTAGACGAGGGACCACGCTCAACCTCAGCCGCGGAAGCAGCGAACAAAAGGAGGGGGCAAGTATTCAAAAAATAGTCCTCACCTATGGAAGAACATAGGTAGATGAGGGGCCACACTCAACCTCAGCCGCGGAAGCAGCGAGCAAAAGGAGGGGGAAAGTATACAAAAATAAACCTCACCTATGTAAGAACATAGGTAGACGAGGAAGTACGCTCAACCTCAACCGCAGAAACAACAGGTAGAGGGAGGCAAGAGAGCTCAAAAGAGAGAACTTCACCTATAAAAAATAGGTAGAAGAGACAACTCTCAACCCCAGCCACAGGGAAGGGGACTCGAACATTGCTCAGAGATAGCTCTGGCAAGGTGGCAAGGTGTCAAGGTGGGCAAGCAGGGTTCCGTTCGGAAATCGGGTTAGGCAAGTGCGCAAGGAGTATGCTTCGGCTAGGACAAACCGGACAATAGTTAGCAAAAGCATGTGACAACCTCCGTGGAAGCATAGGTATAATCTCACAGGCGTAGAAGGGGGGAGAACTGGTGAGAGAGGATCTCGCATCCTGGGACATCACCAAAAACCCACACCTCAGCACGCAAAGAGGGGGGGAATACTGATAGTACAAGGTCCAACACACAGACCAAAGTACTAAAAGATGTATCCCAAGATATCTAAAACGCGGAGGAGGGGGGAGTACTGGTGATACAGTATCCCGAACCCGGTCACAACTTACCAGCAACTAAAAGTCCGGATAGCCTAATATGAGTTGAGGTACCTATTCTAGGGTTGGGGAGGTCCCAAGTCGAATCCTAGGAAGATCGACTTTCTGTGGATCGACTTTCCTGGTGATCGACTTTATTCAGAAGTCGATCCCAGGGAAGTCGATCCCCAGAAAGTCGATCTCTGGAAAGTCGACCTTGGGCCTCGATCTGATCAGTTAGGCAGTTAGGCGGTTACTGTCCAAATGACCAGATTACCCCCATAAGAATCCCTATAAATAGGAGGCATCCCCCACTCATTAAAGGCAGGTCATTTGGAGTGGAAGAAGTCCTAGCGAAGCAGAGCTCTGCACACTTGAGTTTCGGTCCGATTTCCCGTGGAGTTCCCCGCTTGGCGCTTGCTTGCGCGTCTTGGAGTACTGGTTGGGTTTCACCCCCATCAATCATTATTAATATTTTATATTAAAATTATTTAAATATTAATTAATTGTGTTAATATAGAGAAAACAAGTAAGGAATGAGTGATCTGAGACATTATCTACGACATATCTTAGAAACGATAAAATAGTAAGTCTTTTGTTTATTAAATTTTATTTTTATTTTTTAATATTTATATTTTAATCTTTCTTCAGCTAGAAGCCACAACGTTTATTAAAAGCCAAGAGGAAAAATATTGGACTGAATCGGAATCTTTGACATCCATTTTATGTTTGATTATTTTTTATTTATCTATTTTTAAAATACAGCAATTTATCAAAGTTACGGTAAACAAAACGTTTGGGCAAAATTAAAAAAATCGGATAATGGGGATTGGAGAAACAGCTAATATGGTTAGTACAACCAACGAAAGATGAGTTGCCCCTGATTGGAAAGGAAAATGCGTCTTAGAAAATACGACTATACCTAATGACGAGCTTCAAATGTAGACGATACAAATGGAGAAGATGAAGGTATTTTAAATTTATTTCATTCATTTCATATATTATCGAACTCATTTATGTTTTAAATTTCAGAACACGCAAAAAAAGAGCAAGAAAAAATTCTCCAAGGTAAACAAAGAGTTGGAGTTGATGAAAGCCACAGTTATGTTGATGGCTGAAGCATTCAAAGCTTTCGAAATGAACTTGATGACTGTCTACTTTGAAGTCACACGTAATACCGTTTGCAGTGGCATCAGACCATTCCAGTTCAAATTCCGACGACTTTATGTCGGACGAATATTGAGTGTACTATATCTACATTCAAATATTGTTTAACTTTCGTTAATATCTTTTTAAATAAAAATATCGAATATTCTTATTTTCAAATCATCTATTCTAATTTCAAATTTATGTTTGAAAACGAATTCTAAAAAAAACGATTCAAATACAGGATTTAAATGCCTATTTAAAAAAATTCTTCAAACAATGTAATGATGTATGGCGGAAATCCGCCATTAATACATTTGCGAGTCCACCTTCGAGGATTTATATGGTGGATTTCTACCATTGAAAAATAGGTTTTAACCGCCCTCTCTCAGTTATTGGTAGCGGATTTCCACCATCGATATATGGAGACAAATGCCTAAATGGCTTTATGATGACGGACTTCCGCGTGGTGGAAATCCGCCATCAATATAAGTAACCACCATCAATAAATCGATGCCAAATTTTTTTCGCGCCATATAATACATGGCGGATTTCCGCCACTATATAATTTTAAGTTCCCGCGAAAAATTTCAGATTTTGGTGGCGGATTTCCGTCATGTATTATTTTTTGGTGGAAAATAAGATCGAATAATAGATGGTGGATTATCGATGGTGGATATGGGGTTATCATGACGATTATCGTCCTGGTGGTCTTATGATGGCGGAAATCCGCCATTGATCACTTACAATGGTGGAAATCCGTCATCATAAGTCCCCCATCCTAGGTCTTTTTTCTTGTAGTGGGTAATAACTCTGAATTATCTTCTCTGAGGTTAATTAATGTTTCTCTCCAATGGAACTAATGAAGGTTTTGCCCCCGTCAAACCATACTCCTTAATTAAATCTAATGCATATTTTCTTTGGTTCACATGAATTCCTTCAGGTGTGTAAGTGAGTTCTAACCCTATGAAATATTTCAAGTTCCCCAGATGTTTTACGTGAAATCTAGAGCTTAGAATTTCTTTTAGAATTTTAATCGCATTCTCATCACTCCTTGAAATTATGATGTCGGCTACATACACCAATGAGATGTATGTAACATGTATTTTCTCTTTTTTTAAAAGAGAATAGAGAGTAATCTACTTTAGACACTCGTTGTATCGCTCTCTTGACACATATTCGGCAAGTCGTACCACATCTGGAAAATTGGAAGTGTGTTTGCTAGTTTATACTTGTCCCTCATATCATTCCAAGCCACAACTGCTACGTCAGTGAATAACAAAGTGGTAGCGATTTTTAGTTCAACTGAGTTGTATGTCCAAGACAAAACTAAGCCGTTACAAGTTTTCCAAGCATCCCTATACATCCTTTCCCTTTTCTGGATGAGGGATATCTCCATTGACAAAACTTAATTTTCTTCTCGAGACAAGAGCAACTCTCATGGCACAATGCCATGTATAAAAATTGTCTTCCCCTTTCATTTTCTTCGACACTAAACAAGCACTGGGAGCATCTGAGGAATGGACATGATAACAACTTTCCCGATCCTGGCTTAAATCAAGTCCACCCTGGTTTACCAAAATATTCTCCACACCATCTCCAATAACAAGTTCCTTGTTCTCCATGTTGTAAATCTCGATCATCGGTCCTAGATCAGACTCGGCTCTGATACCATAAAAAGCTACACCCTCTGACGATCTCTCTAGTAGAATGCGATCTATCTTCGACGTATCCAGTAGAGGTGGAGTGAAGGTGTAGGGTTTGATAGAATCTTGAAAAGAGAGAGAACGATGTGAAGATTTCAAGAGAACAAAAAAAGATTATTTTTATTTGGGGGATATTAAATTCCCTTTTATAGTTTTTACATTTACTAAATTAACCTTGGGCTTTTAGTCCATTACATACATTACATCTACTATATAATATACATAAGTCAATTGAAAATTGGGCATACATCATCTATTTTCCATCTTCAAATAATTTATTGTAACTGTGATTTAAAACATTCTACATAAAATATATTCATTAATTCAATCTTAGCATTCACTTAAACATTCACATGTAAATATTTATCATGATATGTCGATTATCTTAACATTGTTTTTTATCTTATTTTAAAATTATTTGATTTTTATCTTATTTAACAATTATTTGATCAAAATTTTCAAATTATTTAAATAACAAGGGTTTTTTTATGCAAAATTTACAAAAGAAATACAAAACCTGAACTCTACCAAACCTGGGGTTTTAGAATTTTGGATGTTCCCAGATTTTGAATCGAATCCTATTTCAAAACTCAGATATAGATCTGAGCAAACCTGAGGGAAACTTAACCCATGCCTATTCCTAATCTCCCTTTGGTTCGTTGGATTATTTTCAGGTAACCGACACCGGTTGTAGTAGTTTCAATTTCTTTTTTTTAACCTGATAATTTTGGTGTACTTTTTTTAGTACTGTTTTTTTTTTTGAAAAATGATAATGAATTCTTTACCTACTTTTTTTTCCCTCTCTTCAAAAAAATCACATCTCATTATTTTATTTTTCCAAATTATTCCCTGCATTTCTCTCCATCACATTTCATTATTTTATCTTTTTTAAATCTTCAACTTACTTTTTTCTTCATCCGTTTTGTTAATTTTTTATTTTATTTTATTTAATCTTTTTCTCTCTTCTCGCCTTCTTGGAAATTGGAATATATATTTCTTTATCTTTCCATCATTTTTAATTGAAAAAATAATCATCCAACTAGAGGTGAGAACGGGACGGGTCAAACTCATTGACCTCCTATCCCAGATCCGATGACTGGGGTGCAGAACGGGGTGGATCCGAGACGACCCACCTTGGAATTATAAAAAATAAGCCTAAAAATCTAAAATGGGTAAACTTTTTAACCTAATTCTTAAAAAGTAAAGACTAAAGAGTAAATCTAAAATGGACTAAGGCTTATAAAAATTTAATAAATTCCTGGTGAGACATGTCTAATTACGGTAGTCACTCCCAACAACGCCCTTCAACAAGGACTAGGGTTCCGTCGTTTTATGCCGGACCCCCGGAAGGCTCCCACGGTGCGGAACAAGTTCATCGTCAAATCGCCGAGTTAACCCGTAAATCACGATTGGAATACTAAATCGCCGACTTTAGGGATAAATTGCCGAGTTAGGGTCCAGATCGGCAGTATGGTAGATTGCATATCTCGCCCCTTCAAACTCGGCGAGTTTACCCTAAATAGGCGATTTCCATACCTAAATCGCCGATTTACGGCTGTTACTCTCCGCTAGCCTACGCCATAACGGGCCATAAATGCACCCAAATATGGCAACAGGCACGTTGTCCGCCTTTGATTGCGCCCTCCGAGACCCTATAAAAAGGGTCCCAAGGGGACACTCAAAGGCATAACACAAGTTCCACCTCCACCAGAGAAACACTAAGAGAATCGCCGATTCCCACACTAGAATTGTCTATTCTCCTTGCAGGTATTTGACGTAGAGCGTGCGTCGTGGACTCCAGAGCCTCCAGCATCACCTCGCACCACCGCGAGCCCCTGGTAGAAGATTCAGTGCTTCATCAGCTGGCGCCGTCTGTGGGACTACCGAGCCACCGGTATCCCGTCGTAATCGCGAATTTTTTGCAAAGTCCGGCTTGATCTCTCCCGGAGGGATCGCTGACTTTGTCAACTAAATCGCCGATTTATATCAACAATAGGCAATTCTTGTCTGAAGCTCCGGTTGGATTTCTCTAGAAATCGCCGACTTCACCTTGAGAATCGCCCGATCCAGAATATCGTCTGCTAGCTAAGAGTGTTGTACGTCCACGACTCTGTTCAAAAAGTCCTTAAAGTTAAAGTCGCCGATTTAGACCCCTAAATCACCGATTTTTCTTTGTTTCTTGAACAAGCTCGGTCAAGTCATCCCTTTGCTTTGGAACTTACGTCTTTGTATAGGTTGGATTTTTCCCAAGCAAAAATCGCCTATTTAGGGGCAAACTCGCCAATTTTCAGTGAATATCGTCGATTCTCCTTGGTTAAGCTCTGGTTGAATTTCATATGGAAATTGCCAACCTTAACGTAAGGAATTGTCGATTTCTGAACTTCACTTAGCCAAATCGCCAATTTGGCCCTGGTCTTCATTCATCGCTTTGGATGAATAAGGCTATTTACAGCCCAACTCTTATACCAAAACGAAAATCCATCGCCACGGTTGGATTCGTCTCGTCGTTTCGGTAAAAAAAAGAGTATGGGGTTTTTCACCTTTTTTCACTCTTAGTGATTATGTCGGTCCACCTCCAGAATTCTCAGATCCGATTTTGGGATTCTGAGACCACACATCACGTGAAAAAAGTTTTCCCTACGAGTACCAAAAAGCAGAATTTCCCAACAGTGGTAGGAATCTTTTCTGGGATAGGTCTAAACATGCATCCCAAAAACCACCTCTGACGGCACGATTTTCTTCCGAAAAAATTGCAAAAAATTTGTGACATTTTTTGCTAATTTCAAACTTTGGCGATTAATAGTACTCCTCAAAGGGGTCACAAAACTGCAAAGAAATATCATACAAAAAATTTTCTGTTTTGTGACACCCGGGGGGCAGGTACCTACCCATAGCTTCCGACACTTCGGAAGAACTTCTACTCGTCGTCTGTTGCTTCGGCACGTTAGAAGCAACCATCCCATTTATGGCACCTGTTACTAAGGGTCAGAAGAAAGCTCCTACCACTGCTACTACAGTAAGAGCTTCTAGCAGGAGGGGCTGGTTCCCGCATTGTACCAGCCTCTAATGCACCATCGTCTGCACATGAGGTGCCCTCGTCACTCCCGCTAGGAGGTGCGAAACCACCCAGACCAAATGAGGGAGTAAACCCAACTCCCAAAATGCAGGAGAGGCTTGCGCATATGCATACTCTCATGCTGAAGTTGGACCAAAGGTTGACTAACCTAGAAGCTTCAAGGAGCCGGATCCCATGCGAAGTACGACAAGCAAGTCTAATCCACATTTGAGGAAGACAAAATTAAGTACACATCGTCGATCCGAATCAAGGATATCCAAGGAGCTTCGAGAGCTCAAGGGAAAGGGTCTTGCAATTTCAGAACAACCCAAATCCAACTCGCATTACTCACCTAAGGGAGACAGCCACGGTAGAACAAAGAGACACAAGCATCTCGGTTCTCACCACAGGTCTGCAATACATCACTCGGGTGTACCTTCGAGTTCCACGACTCGTGCGGATTACGATACCACACTCATGAATAGGGTAATTAAGGAAGTGCTTCGTAAAGACAAACATGATCTAAAGGACTCACATGATTTAATCAGAATAGGAAAGGCACCCTTTCATAGGGACCTCCTGAGAAAACCTTTTCCGCAATCTTCGCGGTGTCCGAAGATAGACTCGTGCGATGGAACGACAGATCCAGAGGATCATGTCAACCTCTACCTGAATATCCTGAAGCCGCAAACTACCGATAATGGGTTGCTGTGTCGGGCCTTCCCCGACACTCTTAAAGGCAACACATATCGATGGTTCTCAAGTCTACCATCTGGCTCAGTCACCTCTCTGCAAAGTTCATCGCCCAACATGTGGGGATGATCAGAATAAAGCACAGCGCCAACACACTACTAGCACTGCGGCAAAGGGATATGTCCCTTCGGGATTACATGATTAAGTTCACTTCGATGATGGCAGAAGTGAGCGACTTAATCCCAAGTCTTGCCATAGCGGGGTACATCGGGGGGTTGATACCCTTCTCCCCATTGGCTCAAAATCTGAAGCTCCATAAAGTGGAGACCTTACCTGAACTCTTCCATAGAGCTCAATCGTACATTGAGATAGAAGAGGAGGACAATGACAAGCTGGACGAACTCGAGCTGCCCAGCCGAAAGAAACCTCGCTATGCTAAAGAAGATACATACGAGGGTACAAGTTTCCGGTCCAAAACCTTGACTGGTCTTCCTCAATACAGAGAGGAGTCCCCAAGTAGCAGTTATGGCCACCAAAGTCATAGCTAACGCTCTCAATCCAGTAGCAGTTATGGCCACCAAAGTCATAGCTCAGGCTCTCAATCCAGTAGCAGTTATGGCCACCAAAGTCATAGCTCACGCCCTCACTTCGGTAGTAGTTATGGCCACCAAAGTCATAGCTCACGCCCTCACACCAGTAGCAGTTATGGCCACCAAAGTCATAGCTCACGCCCTCATTCCGGTAGCAGTTATGGCCACCAAAGTCATAGCTCACGCCCTCATTCCGGTAGCAGTTATGGCCACCAAAGTCATAGCTCACGCCCTCACTCCAGTAGCAGTTATGGCCACCAAAGTCATAACTCACACTCTTAGTCTGGTAACAGTTATGGTCACCAAAGCCATAGCTTACGCTCTCAATCCTATAACAGTGATTGCAACCAAAGCCACAGTTCACACTCACAATCAAGTGCGTCACGCTAATAGTGAAGAACTATCATCTGTTAGAAGAAAGATAGGATTGGCCAGAGTAACCAGATAGGCTATGCATCCGTCAGTGGCAACCAAACATCAAAGGAACTCATCTATTCTTTTGGTTGTCGCTTCTATTATTCTCAACCATGTAATAGAGATATTATTCTAAGTAGATGTCTACTTCAATCCATGGAGGTACTATGTAATATGTATGCCATATCATATTTAGAATAATCATCCATCACTTCAGACGGGTCAATCACCCATCGCTTTGGCTGGGTGACATCCGTCGCTTCGACCTAATTTATCATCTATTCGATCCATGAGTCAAAGTGATAGTTACAAAATCTAATTAACGATAAAGAGTCTAAATTACGATTACAAGTCTAGTTTCCGATTGGTGAGACATGCTTGATTACGTCAGTCACTCCCAGCAACGCCCTTCAACAAAGACTAGGGTTCCGTCGCTTTATGCCGGACCCCCAGAAAGATCCACGTTTGCGGGAAAGTATCTACGTCAAGTACTCAAGTCAACACTGGGAATCGACGACTGGGACTACCAATTCGCCGACTCTAGAGGTGAGCCACCGATTCCAGGCCTCGTTGGTCAGTTCTGGTAGGCTGCCAACCTGACTCATGGGGAATCGATGGCTTCATCCTGAGTCGCCGACTCTCAGCCATTACTTGATTTGGCCCACGCCATTATGGCACCTTTAATAGGGCACTATAATAGCATGGGCTCCACGGGTAATGAATGAAAAACGCCCCAAAGACCCTATAAAAGGGGCCCTTGGGGGGTCCTCATTCATCAATACATCCCTTCCACAACAACTTGACACACACTCCAACCAGAGCAACTAAGGAGCCCGAGTCACCGACTTCCACACCTGAGTCATCAATTCCCCTCCTCTCTGCAGGTACATTGACGTAGAGCGCGCGTCGTGGACTCCAAAGCCTCTGGCCCTCCTCGCAACCTCGCGAGCCTATTGGTAGCAGATTTCGTGCTTCATTAGCTGACGTCGTCTGTGGGACTATCGAACTAAGATATCCGTCGTAATCGCGAAATTTTCTTCGCAAAGTTCGGCTCGATCCCCTTCTGGCGAATCGCTGACTTTGTGTCAAGGAATCGTCGATTCATACAGGCAATCGCCGACTCCACCTTGTGAGTCTTCGATTCCGTGTTTTTCTGCTAGCTAAGAGTGTTGTCCTCGACTTGGCTCGAAAGATAAAAAACTAAGGCCAATCGCCGAGTCCACCCGCTGAGTCGCCGATTCCAATTGTTTTCTTTCGAGTTAGTTCGGTCAATACCTGCGCTTCGGTTGGAATTCGCTTTTGTCATCCATGACTTCTGAAAGGCAAAAGCACGATTACCATCTGAAGAACAAAGGCAAATCCTCAGTGGCACCCGATGGGGCACAAACTGAGCATCCTCAGCAAAACAGGCAAGCTGACAGGTTTGAGGATGCTCAAACTGATTTTCCCCCTCGGACATCCATCCCTCCCTCTTTAGAAGGTTGATTAACTTCATGGAGAACATGGAGCAAAGAGTTAACAACCTCGAGAAAGCGTGGAGTCAGAGGACCATCGCCCGCGAAGGAGCGGGTGAATCGGCCTCTCACAATTCTCCGTCTGCGGAGAAAAAGAAAGGTCCAGAACCACAAAAATGAAGAGCTGGACCCAGTAAGAGTCACACTGAGAGGACTCTTACAACACGGTTCATGGAAGACCTCCATCGGAAGCTGGCCGACAATCCGGTCGCCAGCGGTCCGATCGAATTCCTGAGAGTCAAAAGCGCTCCTTTCCATGAGGACCTTTTGAAGGTGTCCTTTCCACCAACCTGGCGGGTACCCAGAATAGAGTTGTATGATGGTTCGGGTGATCCAAAAGATCACATCAACCTTTACCTCAATGTTCTGGAACCACAAACCACCGACAACGCACTGCTGTGTCGAGCATTCCCCGTCACTCTCAAGGGCAGTGGCTATCGGTGGTTTTCCGGTCTACCAGCTGGATCAATCTCCAGCTTCGTGGACCTCTCATCCAAGTTCATCGCACAACATATGGGGATGATTAGGATCAAACACAGTGCCAATGCACTATTGGCACTGCGACAGAACAAGCTGTCGTTAAGGGATTACACGATTAAGTTCACTTCAATGATGATAGAAGTGAACGACTTAATCCCGAGTATGGCCATAGCGGGGTACACGAATGGGCTAGTACCCTACTCCCCTTTGGCTCAGAATATTACGCTCCATAAATTGGAGACCTTACCCGACCTCTTCCAACGAGCTCAATCATTCATTGAGGTGGAAGAGCAAAATGAAAACAAGTTAGTGGAACTTGAGAACACTAGCTTCAAAAAACCAAAGTTCGAGAAGAAGGGCTACAGTGAAAAGAACAATTTTCATGGCTCCTCGAACAGATACACTGACAAAAAGGTGGATCTGCCTGCTCCTCGCTCTATGGACCCTGCAACCAAGGATAGCCGTCAAAAAGGTGGAAGATTCTGTAAATTCCACAAGGACCACGACCACCCGACGGACCATTGCAGGGAGTTTTCGCTTTATGTCGAGCAATTGATCTCGAAGGGTGAACTTGACAACTTTGTCAAAGGATCCCGAGGGCGGGACGATTGCAAGTCTGACACGAAGGGGAAGCGTCCACGCTCTCTTTCGCCAAACAGCGACAGTAGCGAGGACCACCCACGGAAAACCATCTATATGATATTTGGTGGTGGATCCATTGGAGGGCTAGCATAACTGAGAGGAATAGACCAAGGAATAAGCTGTCATCCAAAGGTCTCTACATCTGGCACATGGACAATATGCAGCAATACTACGCTTAGTATTGAACACATTATTCCTTAGGGCCTCTTAGTATATATGTTAGTACAAATTACAAAGTAGAATAATTAGATTATACCTTTGTAATTTTTATTTCAATAAAGTTGACATTTGTTGCAAAATCATCTACCTACGACTCTAACTAGCACCCCACCTTATAAATCTATTTTTTCGCTATGGCCTTATTAGATTAAAATCGTTTGGACACTTTGGACTTAACGATTCAACCCAATCTTGTCGCTTCAGCCTTGATGTGGGTCCAAAAGTTACTTTGTCGCTACGGCCAGAGTTCAACTACACATTAGGGTCTAAAGTGTAGAGTCTTAGGTAGTTGATAGGTACAAGTGAACCCAACCCCAAGAGGTTCTAAGTACCCACCACACTTACCAGAATCTATTATGTCGCTATGGCTTTAATAGATTAGGAATCGTATTGTCGCTATAGTCTTAACGATTCAACCTCATCTTGTCGCTACGACCTTGATAAGGGTAAAAAGTTACTCCGTCGCTGCGGCCAGAGTTGAACTACATATTAAGGAATCTAGAGTCTCAGGATCGAAAAAAGTTCTAAGTGTTTACGTCACTTAGTCTAGAAAATTCTAAATCTTAGCTAAAATTCCCGACAGTTTTTTGTATCTCCAACTCACTACGTCAATTAGTTTTGCGAGTCTTGATTAGTTGTGAGGTTTAATTTATTTCACGAGTTTAGCCGTAGACTGAGCTATGATTCGTACGATCAAGACTACGCCCAGAGTGGCTAGCGATAGGGTTAACAGAGTCTAATTTACGTCCAGAACGGCTAAATTACGACTTGTGAATCTAGTTTCGGGTCTTAGTTACAATTCAAAAAATAAATTAAACAAGCAATTAATTTAGAAAGTAAAATAGTTAATATTAAGTTCCAAAAGATTACAAAAAACATATCAAAAATTACAAGCTAAGAAGAAATAACAAAAATCTCTAATCTTCTTTGTCGTTCTTTAGCTTGTCGAGGGCATCCTTGTTTTTCTCCTTCTCTTCGGGATGCTCGTCTCCCATGTCATGATATCCAAGATAAAGTCTTCGGGTAGTGATGGGAACACCGAGGTACCAAAGAAGCTAAGTTCTTGGAGTTGATCGGATTGATACTTCTTATCCAACTCCAAGTCCTTAGCCTTCTCCAGAAGTGCGGAGTTCTCCTTCTTCAACACGGAGTTCTCCTTCTTCACACCTTCCAACTCCTCCTTAGAGCGAGTGAGTTGGTCATTCAGCTCATCGCACTTCCTCTCCAGCTCAGAGTTAGTGCTCCTCAGATTCGCATTTGTAGCTTCAGATGAAACCACATTTCCAATCTCCATCTCCAGCTAGGCCCGCATGTCATCTATTTGCTTAGAGGCATCCTTCTTTTCTTTGCGGAGTTCCAGAATCTTCGTAACATAATCATCTATTTCCTTTTTCTGGGACTCAATCGTCTTCTTCTTCTTCGGGATGACGTTGTCTCTAAGGTTCTCGAATCTTCTTTGGACATGGGCCAGCTTGCCCAGCTGTTTCTCGCTACGCTTGTACTTGACGTCCAGTTCATTGTATTGATCTTGAATCTTCTGAACGTCATTTATCGAGTCCATGCCAAAGCAAGCATGGGCCATGTAGCAAGCCTACATAAAAAACAAAACAAATTAGCAAACAAAAAAATATATATAGGTAAAAGATGTTTTCGGAAGATAGAAGCACTTACAGCGTTCATAGCTGTCATGAGCTCATTCCGAACCCATCTTTTAGATTTCGCCATTAAGATGGACATGGCATCCGACCTGACTTGTGGATCAGCCATAAAGTCAGGAAGGGGCATGCCACTCGTATAGGGCGCGAAACCAGCCCACTCATGTACGGCTCGAGAGCTTGAGCCCCTCTCAAATGTGCTCCGGACCTTGGGAGCTTTGGCTTTCTTTTCCAGTCTGACCAGCCCGTCGATATCTCGCGGCCATGTGCGGAGCGGCAGCATCAAAATATAGAAGTGTTCTCTTCTTTCCGCTCACCATCTCTTCATCTATGGGAGGTTTCTGAACCTCCACAACATCTTCAAATATGAAGTCCTCACGCTGGCAGAGGACAAAAGGCACGCCGCGGGCAGGTGGTGAGCTTTCAGGGCTTTGGATATCTTGGTGACGGCGATCACATCATCCACCATCAAGCCCAGATTCACACGCAAGCAACAATTCACTCATGAGCTCCGGAATGGGCAGCTCAGGGAAATGCTTGAAATACATCTTGGGTAAAGCATGAAACCCCGGTGGTGGAAGGTTCGCAGGCTGGTATTGTGACATCCAGAAGCGGAGATGTCCAGAAATCTTCATTCCCCTCAAAAGATCTCGAGCCTCTTTCGCGCTGAGGATGGAGGGGAGATGCACTTCAGATTGACGCGTAAGCGTCGCTATGGTCATAACTTGTTCAAATCGACTCTCGCCCGAGCGGTCGACAGGGAGCAGTTGTGTCACACCATTGACATACAACTCACAATGCGCATATCCGGTCGGATTCACGACCTCAGTATAATTTGGGGGATCAGCATCGGGATCTCGACCTAAATCCATCTCAACTGGAGATGGAGGAGTTCTCTCTCTTTCACGACGACCCTCATCTGGAGTAGGGCCGGGAATTCCACGATCAATGACGAGTTTCTCGTCGAAGTTTACATTATGAGGATTCTCGGCCTCCTCTTGGCCAGGCACATAGATTTTGCCTTTACTATGGCTTCGTCGTCTCTTCTTCTTTTTTGAACCATCGTCCTTGATGGTGGATGATGGTCGCTTATTAGGGTTCATCCCAGACACGATGACACCCTCGGAATTCACCATCAGTGGCGCAGTAGTTGAATTATCCATTGTTTGAATGGGAATCGCCGACTCATCTACCGGAGTCATCGATTCAACTGGCCTAGTCGTTGACTCATAACGGATGTTTGAGGCCTCAAAGTCGGTAGCCAACTTTTCCCTCCTCTTGAAGGTGGTCTTCTTCTTTGAAACCCTGGGAATCGACGACCTCGAAGAGGGAATCGTCGACTTATCAGGGATTTCTCCCTGCTCCACTTCCGGCATGATCTCCGGAACCTTGTCAAAAATCGTCGACCCCACAGAGGGAATCGTCGACCCAGCCAGAGGCTCCAACAGCTCGTGCACAGAAGCACTCAAATGGTCGTCAGTGGATGGAACAACCGGAATCGACGATTCAACGTCTCTGGGAGAAGACAGAATCGACGACTCGACGGCATTCAACACCTCGACGAGTGTCTCTTCGGCTATCTCCGCAATCATAGCGGAAGTCTCGGCATCTGTAAGGTGAGGACTCATTCTCTCCATCTCACAGAGTCGTCGATTCAAGTAGAATAGAACTGGGGAATCGGCGACAGAAAATTCTAGGGTTTTGATAGGCGATTCAAATTGGGGAAAAGTGGAGTGAGAAGTGTGAAGCGCTCACCACTATTTATAGCCCCTGGGGAAATTGCAAAAACCCACTAGAAAATCCAAAAATTGCAAAGGAGGGAATCGGAAATCGATCTTCAAATCCCTGAAATCACGCCCGAGTCGACGATTCCCATGTTGAATCGTCGATTCCGGTGGCTATTTTGCATATTTGAGAGATATGTTTCCTTAATTGGAAAATCTGCATAAAAATTTCCAAATATCTTCAAGGATCTTTTGATAGATCCTACGTTTCGCAATCAGGAGTCAACGATTCCCATGCTGAATCGTTGATTCCAGTGACTATTTTGCATATTTGAGAGATATGCTTCCTTAATCGGAAAATTTGCAAAAATTCTCCAAATATCTCCAATGATCTTCTGAAAGATCCTACGTTCCACAATCAGGAGTCGACGATTCCCAGAGGGAGTCGCCGACTCAAGAGGGAAAATTTCAAAACAACCCTCACAGTTACCCAAAACTTAGGAGTCGACAATCGGGGCACCCAGTCGCAGACTCAAGGTAAACAACAACACATCTTAAGGAGGGAGTATCACAAGCTCTCTCCGACACTTCTGTCGCTTCAGCCAGAAGTCGTCACATTTCGAGGGGGAGTATCACAAGCTCTCCCGACACTTTTGTCACTTCGGACAGAAGTCGTCACATTTCGAGGGGGAGTATCACAAACTCTCCTGACACTTCTGTCGCTTCGGCCAGAAGTCGTCACATTTCGAGGGGGAGTATCACAAACTCTTCCGACACTTCTGTCACTTCAGACAGAAGTTGTCACATTTCGAGGGGGAGTATCACAAGCTCTCCACGACACTTCTGTCACTTTGGCCAGAAGTCGTAACATTTCGGGGGGAGTATCACAAACTCTCCCGGTACTTCTGTCGCTCCTGCCTGAAGTTGTCGAATATGAGCACTGTAAATCTGTCGCTTAGACCAGATTTATCAAGGATTTATTGAGCAGGAGGAGGAGTAACACGAAAGGTAATTTCATATGGTAAGTTCAATAAGTCAATAAAATATGCGTTTTAGACTGATGTAGTTGTTTTGCATGATGTTTTCTTTTTTGTAGATATGATTATGTCGCTTCGGCCAGAATCAGATCTATTTTGTCGCTTTGGCCTTAATAGATCCAGATCCATTTTGTCACTTTGGTCTTAATGGACCAAGAATTATTTTGTCGCTTTGGCCTTAATAATTCTTCTATCTTGTTGCTTTGGCCTTGATAGACTAGAGATCATTTTGTCGCTTTGGCCTTAATGATCTCAACCCATCTTATCGCTTTGGCCTTGATGGGGTAACCGTCGTTGCAGACACAAAAGTCGCTCTTGATCAGAGTTGACTATAAACATTAGTTCTAATAGTGAATTAGATTCTAATAGTGAATCAGATTCTGATAGTGAATCAATGGATTCTATCGCTTTGGCAGGAATCAAACTCTGATAGTGAGTCAATTCATCTTGTCGCTTTGGCCTTGATGACACAGCAAAAATCGCCCTTGATCAGGGTCGGACTATAAACACGTAGTTCCGTTAGCCTGAAACTAGATTATGTCGCTTCGGCCAGAATCAATCCATTTTGTCGCTTTGGCCTTAATGGATACGAAATCATTGCGTCGTTGTGGCCGCAATGATTCGATCCCATCTTGTCGCTTTGGCCTTGATGCGGATCCCACACACAACCTTGCTTGGGGGGATACTGGCGATACACGCATGTTTCTTGTGCTCTCATCAGAGGGGAGTACTGGTGAGACATGCCTGATTACGACAGTCACTCCCAACAACGCCCTTCAACAAAGACTAGGGTTCCGTCGCTTTATGCTGGACCTCCGGAAGGCTCCCACGGTGCGGAACAAGTTCATCGTCAAATCCCTGAGTTAACTCGTAAATCGCGATTGGACTACCAAATCGCCGACTTTGATAAATCGCCGAGTTAGTGTCTAGATCGGCAGTATGGTAGACTGCATATCTCGCCCCTTCAAACTCGGCGAGTTTGCCCTAAATAGGTGATTTCCATACCTGAATCGTCGATTTACGATCGTTACTCGCTGCCAGCCTACGCCATAACAGGCCATAAATGCGCCCAAATATGACAACAGGCGCGATGTCTGCCTTTGATCGTGCCCTCCGAGACCCTATAAAAAGGGTCCCAAGGGGTAAGCCTGTCAATGGATATCTGAAATCCGAATCCGAATTCGATTTCGAATTACCGGTAGCCATAACTGCACAAACCATGCAAGCGGTGGCTATAATGGCATGCAAAAGGATGGCGATTTGTCTTCTAAGATATATATATGGTATTTTTTAAATATTACAGGGTTTTTTTAACAAAAAAAAATAAAATATTATTTTTGGGGTTTTCTATAAATGTTATTCGAATCGAATTCGGATATCCGAATTCGGATATTTTTAATCGAATTCGAATTCGGATACGGATTTTGAAATTCGAATACTAATCGGACGAATTCGGATTATCCGGATACTAATCGAATTCGAATTCGGATACAGGGGTATCCGGTTCGAATTCGTTCGATTAACAGGGCTACCAAGGGGACACTCAAAGGCACAACACAAGTTCCACCTCCACCAGAGCAACACTAAGAGAATCGCCGATTCCCACACCAGAATCGCCTATTCTCTTTATAGGTATTTGACGTAGAGCGCGCGTCGTGGACTCCAGAGCCTCCGGCATCACCTCGCACCACCGCGAGCCCCTGGTAGCAGATTCAGTGCTTCATCAATTCCTAATCCTAATAATCTATATATAATATAATATATTAAAAAATTATTATTTTTAAAACCGAGGCTGCTCACTCGGATTTTGCCTTGTCCCGAGACCCGTCCCAGAATATGATTGGGGCACGGGGAAAAAAATTGAGAATGGAGCAGAATACATGCCATGAATACCGGGGCACCTCTACACCCAACCCAACACTCAACTATTCATTGGTATTTTTATTTTAATAAATTTATTAATAATTGCTTTTTGAATAAATTATTGATTCTACATTTGACAATAGGTAAAGTAGTAACCTGAAGGTAGCATAAGAGCTAGGGTGTCAAGTAAAGTAAAAGCTTGGATCGGCTCGTTTGACATCCTAATAAGAGCTGAATCTAATGTCATTGGTTAGGGTATGAGTAGTATTTTTCCTCAACCCGAACCTGAAGACTTTTATACACCTGATCTCTCTACTCCTGAAAGTTTTTTGGTCTTGAAGTAGAGTCACTCTCTAGTCACCAACTTTCCAGTTGACTACACAAGTCGACTAGCATTTCAGTCGCCTAGGCTTCGACACATCCAAAAAATCTTCAAAGTCCCGGAAGGTTTCAAAATGGTAAACACAAGGGCTACGGTATACTCTGGAGATGCACCTACCAACACGCTTAGAAAAGGCTACCAGGACCATGAAAACATAGGAAAGGTGTAAAGCTCCCGAGGTTAGGGTTTGGGGGACTTGTACTGATTACTGGAGGCCAAGGCGTCAGTAATTACCCGTCAGAAAAAGACTGTTTTTTTGTAGTGGCGTGCCACTACAAAATAACATGTTGGGGAGTATTTGTTCAACACTAAGTACCTATAATAGTTGTGTAGAACTACACGAAAACATGTTGGGTAATGTTTGTGAAAAACTAAGTAGTCGTGATACGTTGATCGGAATTCACTCAATGAATCGAGTTCACCTGACATCAATGGGTGCCTCAAATCTGCGATTTAATCACGAGTGTTCGAGACACAGAACGGCGGAGATAGACTCCTGGAATTGACTCTTAGCTCCGGTAGATAACGGTTGTTAAACCAAATCTATGGAGAGCTCAATACGGCGAGATCGGCCTCCTGTCAGCAGCACGTCTGAAGATGATCGTCAAAGAGAAGGGATGATCTGGAATGAATCGATGAACGAAAGTACTCGACGATGTTGGCTGCGTTTTGGATGGATCAATGTGATATGTAAACGTTTTTGTTTTATTGATTTATTTCTTTTTTTTTTTAAGATTCCAAAAGTGTATTTAAACTTACAACCAAATCGAAATAATAATAAAACTAATGGACTAAGATGCAACTTGTCCAATTTTGGATTTGATGTTAATTCACCGTGTTATAATCTTTGATCCACAGAGGGTTCACCCTAGCTTGATTGCTACGTCAAACCGAACCCGGTTCAGTTCCGTTTAACTTCCTTGACTGTCGACCACACCTAATTCAGAAATTAGGTTATCTTCATCCTCATCTGCCCCAATCTCCATCGGCGATGTTGTTCCAGCAAGGATAGCTTCGATGTTGTTTACGACTAAGAATTAACAATGATAGAAGGGTCTCACTATAAACTAGTATGGTGTGGTGAACTTGTTCATGACTAAATACATATAATAGCACGGTGCCATTACACACTAGCATGGGTTGGAGAAGTTGTTCAGACTAAGTATAGATAATATATAGCAGGGTAACACTTCACAATACCATGGTGTGTTGAGGTTGTTCGCAACTAAATACACATAGAGTAGAGTGTCACTACACACGGGCATGCATGGTGTTATGAACTTTTCACGACTAAATAAATATAATTAATAAAAGGGTCACACAATATACTAGCATGGTGTGGTGAGATTGTTCGCAACTAAGAACACATAATAGCATGGTGATACTAGACAGTAGCACGGTGTGGTGACCTTGTTGACGACTAAGTACACATAATAGCAGGGTGACACAACACTAACATGGTTTGCTTACCTTGTTTACGACTAAGAACACATAATATAAGGGTGTCACCACTACAAAAAAAAGTAGTGGAAGCAAAGTAGGCAGTTCGGACGAAGCAAAGTTAACGGAATTTCCGTTACAAATACTTATTATCAAAGTTAACGGAATTTGTAACGGAATTTGTAACGGAATTTGTAACGGAATTTGTAACGGAATTTCCGTTAACTTTGCTATTTCCGTTACAAATACTAGGACTTATATATTGTAACGGATATTCCGTTACAAATAGTAATTATTTAATAATTTTCATAATTAGGGTTAGGGTAAGGTTAGGGTTAGGGTTAGAGTAAATGTAAATAATTAGAGTTAGGGTTAAGGTTATTGTTAGGGTTAATAGAAATTAATAAAAATAAACAAAAATTAGTAAAAATAAGTATATATACATATTTAGATAGTGTTAGGGTTAGAAGTTAGGGGTAAAAGTAAGAGTTAGAAGTTAGAAGTTAGGGTTAGAAAAAGTTAGATTATAGTTTTTTAGATATTATAAATTCTAAAAAATTTAAAGTTAGATTATAATTAGATAATTATAAAAATTTAAATTATAAAAATTATAAATTATAAATTGAAGTTATTTTAGATATTTTAAATTTTAAAGTTAAAAATAAATTTAAATTAAAGAAGGTATTTTAATTTTTAAAGTTAAAATTTCAATTAGAAAAGTTATTTTAAATTATAAATCCTAAAAAGTAAAAAATCAATTTAATAAATTAATTATTTTAAAACTTATAAAATAAGTTTATTTTACATTAAAAAAATAGAAGAAGTTATAAATTAAAGTTATTTTAAATTATAAATCCTAAAAAATAAAAAATTAACAACTAGTGATTTTTTTAAAAATTATTAAAAATCAATTACAACCAGTACTCCAAGACGCGCAAGCAAGCGCCAAGTGGGGAACTCCGCGGGAAACCGGACCGGAACTCAAGTGTACATCCCTCGTCTAACACTACGTTTCCGTAGGTGAGGTTCACTCTTTTCTTTGGATGGGATACGCGTTCTGACTCTGTTACCATTAAGACTTTCTCTGCCCACGTTCTTCCGTAGGTAGATCAGTTAATTTGGCGTCCTACTTTGTTACTGCGTCCAGTAATGGTAGGAGTTCAAATATCTTTATATGGCTCAGCTCATTTTGCTGCCGTATCACCGTCCGAGTTGTGGACTTCCATGATTCCTCAGGAGCATTTCATGTTACACCCTCCTGTCTTGGCGTGCCTCCGCAACTCCAACTTGTCTGGGTTCTTTTTTCTGCGCCCCTTTTATGTGGGAAGAAAAAGTCGATCCCTTGTTGATTTTGCTCGACTTTTGCTAAATATCGATCCCTTGTTGAGTTTGTTCGACTTTTGCGAAATGTCGATCCCTTGTTGAATTTGGTCGACTTTTATCAAAAAGTCGATTCCTGGTGCTCTTGGTCAAAAGTCGATTCCTTGTGCCAAAAAGTCGAATTTGCCATTTTTTGTCATTTTGTGCTGTCCTAGGGTCTATAAATAGGACCCCTAGGTCCTCCTTTTCCTTCATCCATGGCTCTTCTTGTGAGTCTCTTTGCTGATTTTATTCAGGGAGAGATTGAGGAGCTCGATCGAATTTTGAATATTTTGGATCCTCGGTCGTCAACCTTGGATCTTCCTTCTCTGCGCCAGCTTATTGTTGAGCGGCAGAGTACGTGTTGCTGTTGCTGCTAGGGAATCCATTTTTGAAGAATGGTCTGGCGGCGATCTTCCTCCCGCCTCTTCTTCTGTTGTCCCTCCTCGTGGCCGACGTCGGAGGCGTCCCCGCCGCGGTGCTTCCCCGCTGGATCAGGTCCCTCGCCGCTTGCGTCGCCGTATCAATTTTAATTAGGAACCTGTAATATTTTCTATTCATTATTTTTTGTAATTTTGAATAAATATACTCTTTTACCTTTTCCTTTACTCGACTTACACCTTTACTCTGAAGTACGTTAGTGTAGCCGATGCTTTCTTTTGGTCAATACCATATTCTTCTGTCCTTTTCTGAAGACGTCGGATTTTTGACAACGAGTCGATCTCATTTCTCCCTGGAAATGTCGATGTTGCTCAAAAAGTCGATCTCATCTTTTTCTGAAGATGTCGATGTGTGACTGCCGATCCTTTTCTGAAGATGTCGGACTTTTGACAATAAGTCGATCTCATTTCTCCCTGGAAATGTCGATGTTGCTTAAAAAATCGATCTCATCTTTTTCTGAGGATGTCGATGTGTGACTGCCGATCCTTTTCTGAAGATGTCGGACTTTTGACAATAAGTCGATCTCATTTCTCCCTGGAAATGTCGATGTTGCTCAAAAAGTCGATCTCATCTTTTTCTGAGGATGTCGATCAGAGTAGTGCGGAATGTCGATCTTGACCTTCTCTTTTGAAGGTTTCGAATTCCTTGGTAAATGTCGACATCTATCCCCCTTTTCTGAGAATGTCGATCCTGACCTTCTCTTTTGAGGGTTTCGAATTCCTTGGTAAATGTCGACGTCTATCCCCCTTTTCTGGGAATGTCGAACTCAATTTTCTGCGGAATGTCGATCCTGACCTTCTCTTTTGAGGGTTTCGAATTCCTTGGTAAATGTCGACGTCTATCCCCCTTTTCTGGGAATGTCGAACTCAATTTTCTGCGGAATGTCGATCCTGACCTTCTCTTTTGAAGGTTTCGAATTCCTTGACAAATGTCGACGCCTTTTCCTGAAATGTCGATGATTTTTCCTGGAATGTCGATGTCATCTAGTCGGATTTTGGGGTTTTTCTTGGACTGGGCCGTCGTGGGCCTGCCGGGCCCGTGGGCTTTCCGGCCCAACGGGTCGACCCGGATGAACAGTGTCCGCGACGGTTCGTCTTCGACTTTCCCCTATAAATAGCGGAGGGGGGTTCACTTGTTTCCCACTCGCTTTCTTCGCTCCGACTGATCGACTTTCTCGCATCGACTTTCCAGCTTCTTCGCTTCGACTTCCAGCGCGCGTAAGGCTTCGACTTCCTGCTTCTTCGCTTCGACTTCCAGCGTGTGTGAGGCTTCGACTTGAGCATTGGAGGTGCAGCTTTCTGGGGTCCGACTTTTGTCGTCGGTCTCTTCTGAGGTTGCATCGGGTTCGACTTCCTTGAGGTCCGACTTTTCTGAAAGTCGGTCCTTTTCGAAGTTGTTCCCCTTTGGACTGTGGTCCGACTTTGTGAGGTTTGACGCCTTGTCATCGACTTTCCAAAGTCGGATCCATTTTTTACTGGGATCGACTTTCATGGGTATAGCCTTTGCGTCCCCGAAGTGTTTCCCTTGGTCGACTTCCTGAGACCCTTGTCTCCTGAAGGTCGACTTTCCTGGGATCGACTTCTGGGATCGACTTCTGAGGTCGACTTCCCTTATACTAATTCGATTCCCTGAAGTCTGGATCGACTTTTCCTTGGGATCGACTTTTGCCATATCTTGGGCTAACTACCATGTTCTTCGTGCAGGTTGTTATAATGTCTTCTGACAAGGATTCGCAGAAAGATCTTACTCTTAATGAGGAGCGAGCTGTTGTTATCAGCCCTCAGGCTATTCAGACTGCTCCTGCCGTAATAGAGCCTGTTCCCACCGAGGTTCAGGTTGCTTCTGCTGAATCAGAGTCTGTTTCCACCGAGGCTCTGACTACTTCTGCCGCAGTCGAGTCTACCCCCGACGTGGTTAAGACTCCTCCTGCTGTGGTCGAGTCTAGAGTTGATTCGCCTTCCTCCTTACCTGTTGGAAGTAAGCGAAAAGCTCTTTCTCGTCGTACGCGCAAGCCCGTACCTAGTAAGTTATTATTATTTTTTCTTTCGTAACTTACCCTTTGTTTTTTTGTTTGTAGGTTCTCCCCATTCTTCCCCCGCACGTTCCAATTTGGGTCTTCCACATCCAGCTCGGGTTCTTCCTACTACAGCTCCTCTTCTCCTGAGCGGGATGTAGAAATTGGAGGCACCCCTCCCTCCGTCGTTAGGACTCCTCCTCCTACCATTATTTTGTCTACCATTCCTGAGGAGGTTCCTATTACGGAGGAGTCATCCGCGACTGCAGACGGTTCTGCTCAACTTCCTCCCGAAGTCTGTAGCCAGAACGTTCACATCTTAGAGGACTCTCCTTTGGGTTACCCTCCTGAGACGGAGGAGAAGTACCCCTTTCCTTCTCCTCTTGAGGAAAAGAGCACCCCATCCTTCTATCGGGAGATGGATGGTTCTTGGCGCCAGTGGTCCGTTCTCGTTCGCAACGGTTTCCACGTTGTCCCTATTCTCGACCGGGGCGAGTACGGGACTGGTTATGGTTCTTTCTGTGCAGTCTCTCTGACTGATATTCCGGGCTACCCCCTTTCCTCTAATGTGGGTAGATGCTCTAACACCCTTTCCCTGGATGCTGCCCAAAGAATTTTGAGGGGGTTAGAGCTTAGAGAGAGAGTGTACTGGGCGTACCCTTCTGAGAACACTGGTGATGTGCCCCCTATTTCATGCTGGCACTCCATCGAGTCTATTTCACTAACTTTTCGATCCTTCCGATCCCTTCCCTAGTTAGTGAAATCCTTTTATATTCTGGATTGTGTATCTCCCAGATGAGTGCTGCCTTTTTCTTTTATGTCAGGGGCTTTATTAATGTTCTCAGGGATGCTGGCATAATCCCAACTGCTCGTCTGTTCTTCCACTTCTTCACTTTTCAAAATCCGAAGAAGGGCAGCCCGTTCATTGCATGAGCCAGCCGTGCCTCTTCTGTCACTCACTCTGCCCTCTTGAAAGATCCTCCGACCAGGCAGAACAAGAGTGAGTTCATTTTTGTGGATTGCAGGCTATGCCCTGGTAGCAGACTTCTCCCTGCATCCACTATTGGTCGTAGGCCTACTCCCCGTCCTGTTCTGACTGAGGATGAGGGAGCTTCTGTGCAAAGGCTGGCCTTTTTACACTCTATCGCTGTGCCTGTCGGTTACGCGATTGACGATACTTTTAACCGACAAGGTCTTCCTTTGCCTGTTTTTTCTATTTGTTTTCTATGTGTATGCATTTTTCTAACTCTGTTTATATTCTTTGCAGATTTTTATATGCATAACCCTGGAGGTGTCCCTGAACGCGTTGGGCAGAACGAAACGGGCACGAAGGTTTACGCGTCTGCCTCCAAACCTTCTGATGCCACACATCTGAGGAAACGTGCTCTTGAGAACGCCTATTCGATGGCGCATTCCCCTACTCCTCCTGAAGAAGTCCAACGAACTGAGGAAGGGGAAGTATCTGTGGAGGTACCTGTTAATGTTAATCCTGCGCAGTCTTACATTGCTGCCAGGCTCGCCTCCTTCTTTCGTACTCCAGAGGAGGAGCGAGAGAGAACTGCTGGGAAGGAAACCCAGCCTGAGGGGTCTGAGGAGAGAAGAAAGAAGAAGCGAACTCCACCCCCTAGGACCGACTCCTCTCCTCCGAGGAAATCAAGGAGACACTCCCCTAGGCGACGAGCTTCTCCACGTCGGAGACTTTATACTGGGGAGTCCTCCCGGGGCCGATACAATTATTCTTCCACCCGGGAGACACAGCTGCCGGGTTACCAAGGTTCGCACCCCCGGAATTATGGGACTAAGTTCCCTCTGGTTGCTGACACGGATGCCACCCGAACCACACTGCGGACTATATCTGGGTATCCGATGGACCAGACTGTCGAAGAAATCGGACAGAACCTGAGCAACGTAAGTACTTTTATTTTAATATTTTCATGGGTATGTTCTTACTCATTCTTTCTTTTTGCAGCTTGCCTATTTATTCCAAGGCCGCCTCTCTTCTCTGTCTCGTCTCCGTGACTACCAGTCTATGGAGGATGAGCTGAAGAAGGTGAAGCGCCGATGTAAAGACCTAGAAGGCGAGGTCATGCAAAAAGCTTCCGACGCCTCTACTCTGTCTGCTACCAACAAGAAGTTGGCTGAGGACTGGGCTGCTCAAAGGAATCTCTTGAGAGATAAGGAGCAGGAAATCTCCAAAGTCAACGGGGAGTTGGGAGCTGCGGAGATGGAACTAGCAGCTCAACGTGCCAGGGTTTCAATTAAAGAGTCGATGATTGTTGATCTCACCCGTCAGCACGAGAATACTGAGGCGAACCTTAGTTCTTGTCGGGAACAGAATGCCATATTTACCCGACGGTTGAACGAAGGAGATGAGGAGAATAAGAAGCTTTCCAAGTCGCTGGATAATTGCAAAAACTTAATAGCGCAACTGGAAGAAGCAGACCGGGAAAAGACTGAGGAGGCCCAACGTATGACTGAGGAGCTTAAACGCATGATTGATCATCTGGAGAAGCTAAAAGTTGATTATCTTGCCAATGTGCGAGATTACAACGATCTGGTGGATCTGGGTCCTCATGTCTGCCCTGGTTTTGAAGCTGAGGATGTCCATGACTGGGCCCGCAAGAACCCCAAAGAAGCCACTGAAGTTCGAAATCGGGCGCTTGCGGAAGAAGAGGATGAAGAAAATGAAGAAGAGGAGGCTCCGGGGAATGACACGACTGCTACCGTTGACAACAATTTTTCCGTAGAAGATCAAGACAACAACGGTGCAGAGGGTTCTAAAGATTTACCCCCCCTCCTAAATAGATTAATCCTCTATCTTATCCTTGTAATTTTCATTCCTTTGTAATTCATGTTCAATCAATATATGGAATGTTTTTTGAGTGTTCTGATTACTAACATATTAGTTACGTAGTTCAAACTATTACAAGAGTAGTATAATCCTACTTGATCGTTTAAAAATACAACTGTAGGTTATCTGCGTGCCAAGTATTGGGAATGCCCGTTCCATCTTCCCGCTTTAACTTGTACGTGCCTAGTCGGAGTTCTTCCTCCACCACATATGGTCCTTCCCAATTTGCGCCTAGTTTGCTTTTAGAGCAGTCTTTTCTGCATACTAGGCTTCCTTTTCTTATCGCTTTACCCTTTCTTATCGCTTTACCCTTGAAATTCTTGTCGTGATATCTAGCGATACTTTGTTTGCAAGCTGCATTCTTTGCCTGTGCATTATCACTAAGCTCATCCACTAAGTCCAGAGTTATCGCACATGATCTCATGTTTTCTTCCATGTCATAGGATAATACTCTGACCGTTGGAATGCTTAGCTCTGTCGGGATTAGTGCTTCCATTCCATATGCTAGTGAGAACGGGGTTTCTCCGGTGGGTGTCTTTTCAGTGGTTCTATACGCCCACAGGATCTCTGGTAGTAGATCTGCCTACGAACCTTTGGCCTGTTCAACTTTTTTCTTCAGTCCCTGAACGATGGCTCTGTTTGTGACTTCTACTTGCCCATTACCCTGTGGTCTGTATACCGATGAAAAATGGATTCTAGTGCCCATGGTCTCGCACAATCTCGTGAACTCCCCATCGGTAAACTGTGTACCGTTATCTGTCACTATATGCATTGGAACACCGAATCTGCACATTATGCACTTGAAGACAAACTTCGTTGCTGCTCCTTGAGTTATCTTGGGTACAGCCAGTGCCTCGACCCATTTAGTGAAGTAGTCGACAGCCACAAATATAAATTTAGCCTGACCTGTCGATACTGGAAATGGTCCCATAATATCTAATCCCCACATTGCAAAGGGGATGAGGCTTTCTACCCCTGTTAGCTGAGTTGCGGAATTTCTCTGTATGTTTTTGTGTATTTGACAGGCCTTGCATTTTCTTGCAAATAGGACTGCATCTTTTTTCAGTGTGGGCCAGAATTATCCCTGCCTTATTATTCTTTGGGCCAGAGATCTTCCCCCTTGGTGTATTCCGCATACTCCTTGATGAATCTCCTCTACAATGAATTGTCCTTCTTCTGTTGAGACACATTTCATTAGAGGTCCATCGTAGGACTTCTTATACAGAATGTCACCGATCAGGCAGAATCTTGAAACGCGTGTTTGCAACTTGCGTCTTTCATTCTTGTTTTCAGGAAGTTTCTGTCCCTCGAAGTATTCTATCAAGGGTTTCCTCCAGTCTTCTGCCTGGATCGTGACCAAGTTACATGAAGGTGTAGATGCTGAGTCAACTAGTATCTCTCTCTGTCCCCCCTCGAAAGCAGAAGCTAGCTTTGCCAGGGCATCAGCTGAGTTATTTAGACTCCTTGGAATCTGCTCTACTTCAACCTTGGTGAATTGTTTTTTGATTTTTTCCAGGGTGGCTGCGTACTGTACGATTAGAGGTTCTTTAACAGTGAACTCTCCTGTGAATTGCCGAACCACCAGTTGAGAATCTGTTCTAATGATTACTGAACAGGCCCCCAACCTTCTGAGGATTCTCATTCCTTGGATTACAGCTTCGTATTCTGCTATATTATTCGTAGTTGAGAACTGTAATCTGATAGAATGTTCATATATTCTTTGGTATGGAGTGATTATCTTTATTCCCACTCCTGCACCTGTACTGCAGCTTGAGCCATCAACCTCTACTATCCAAGGTTTTTCTTTGCTTTCCTGGGTCATGTCTACAATAAAGTCTGCGACTGCTTGCCCCTTAATGGCTGAGGCAGGAACGAAATCTACATCGAACTCGCTTAACTCCAATGCCCACTTCGTTAATCTTCCGGAAGTATCTGGCCTGTGGAGGATTCTGCGGAGTGGATGTTCTGTTAGGACTTTAATTGTATGAGCCAGAAAGTATGCTCTGAATCTGCGTGCTGCATGTACTACTGCCAGGACTATTTTTTTTACTGGAGGATATCTTGTTTCTGCCTCTTGTAGCCTTTTTGAGTGATAATATATCGAGATCTGTTCATTGTCCCTTTGACATATTAGAACTGCACTGATAGCCTCTTCTGAAGCTGCTACGTAGACGTACAATTCCTCCCCTATCTTTGGCGAAGTTAGGTGTGGTAGAGAAGCCAGATGTGTTTTGAGTTGTTTAAATGCCTCGTCACACTCTGTAGTCCATGTTATTGCCCCTTTTTGACTAGTTTTTAGTAGTTGAAAAAAGGGTTTGCACTGTCTACTTTATTTATGTATTGCTTCAGCTTCCCTTCCTTCACTTGCGTGTAGAGGAAGGTACTCAGCTCCCTGCAGTTTTCTGTATTGTGCCCGTAATCCTTGTGGAACTTACAATACCTGTTCCTCCTTGTTCGAGCCTCCTTTGTTGCAGGGTTTAATTCTTCTGGTTGAGAAAATCTTATTCTTCCTTTTTCTTTATTGTAGATTTCCTCTTTTGGAGTAGTGAAAACCGTAAATCCTAAGTCTTTGTACTTTGGATATCTTGATTTTCCAAACTCCTCAGATGTTTGGTAGACCTTTCCATCGTGTTTCGGTATCCAGGATGATTCTCCTTTCTCAAACTTCTGAAATTTCTTTTTTGGTGCTTCATATGCTTTTTTATTGCTTATGGCACCTCTCTCTTTTTCTTTTTCTTTCTCATACTCCTCAGAATTTATATATTTCTGGGCCTTTGTTAGCAGGTCTTCCATGCATTTTACATTACTAACGTTTAGCTTTATGCTAATGGCGTGTTCATGTCTAGCCCTTTCGAGTATGCGCATATTGCGATTGTTGTATTCAGATCGGAAATTTTCTGCATGGCTTCCGTGAATTTAGTTGTATAATTCCGAAGCGTGTCTCCATTCTGTTTGATTGCAAATAGTGATTCCGTGCCCTTTCTGACCCTTGTGTTTCCACAGTGTTGGCCGACGATTTTCTTTTTCAAGTCCTCAAAACTTGTTATGCTCCCTGGCTGTAGTTCAACGAACCACCTGTATGTAGGCCCTTTCAGTGTTCCTGGGAACGCTCTGCATAGGATGTCATCCCTTGATGTGGCCCATTGCATTGCTCCCACAAACATATTTATGTGGTCTGCTGGGTCCATCTTCCCATTATAAATCTGCAGCCTGGGTAGCCTGAATTTCAGAGGTGCTGGTTTTACCATTAGTGATTTGTGCAGGGCATCCATGCCTACCAGCCAGTTTGGAACCTCGCCTCCTCCTTCTGTATCTCCCGTGCTCTCTTCGTGTACGGGTTTTTTGAAAAGAGGTTTGGGTTGCTCCTTTGGTTTGCGAGGTAGTGGTGCGCTGGAGTGTGCTGCTCTATGACTTGACACTTCCTGTTGCACCCTGGCCTGCTTTGAGGTCTGAGCTTTTGAGTGGTATATTGATGCTTTAGATTTTTCAATATCCTTTATTTTCTCGCTCATTTTTTCTATGGTTTCCTTCATTTTTTCCAACTCTTCTATGGGCATCTTTATGAACCCATGAGTGGTTTCTGATGCAGCAGCCCTTGGTTCCTTGCTGCTTGTGGGTCCCCCCTTTTGAGGTTGTTCTTCCGAAGGCTTCTCCTTTTCAGCAAGGAGTCGGATGGCCTCCGCTATCGCCTGAACCGTGATGTTCAGATTTTTCCCTCCTGCTGAAGTTTGGGGAGTTTGCTCAGGTTCACCTTCGGGTTCAGCCTCAGGTCCCGTGGGAGTCCTTTTGTTCTTATTGGCCTTGGGTGGTCGACCCACTGGCCTTTTAGTTTTTGAGTTGCCAGGCTGTTGCTCTGGCGCCTCCTGAGAATTTGCTCCTCCTCCTTGGGAAGTGCTTCGAGTTACCACCATCCTGGAGTGTTCGACTTTTCTTGGAAGGAGTGTTCGACTTTTGCTTGAAAAGAAAAAGTCGATCTTAAAAAAGTCGATGCCTAGTGCACTTGGAGGATTCCTTGGAAGTCGATGCCTGAAAGCCTAGCTCCTTGAGGGATCGACTTTTTTTCCTTGGAAGAAAAAGTCGATCTTCTGAAAAGTTGATCCCTTGCTGGCTGATTTCCTCGCAAGACTCCCTAGCTGGCGACTTGGAAAAAAGTCGATCACTTTTTTCGAAAATGTCGAGGAGCTTTTGTCGTGAGTATCTTTGAATCACAGACGGCGCCAACTGATGGGGGTGAAACCCGACCAGTACTCCAAGACGCGCAAGCAAGCGCCAAGCGGGGAACTCCGCGGGAAACCGGACCGAAACTCAAGTGTGCAGAGCTCTGCTTCGCTAGTAATCCTTCTTCTCCAAATGACTTGCCTTTAATGAGTGGGGGGTGCCCTCTATTTATAGGGGTTCTTATGGGGGGCAATATGGTCATTTGGGCAGTAACCGCCTAACTGCCTAACTGATCAGATTGGGTCCCAGGATCGACTTCCAGAGATCGACTTTCTGGGGGTCGACTTTCCTGGTGATCGACTTTATTCAGAAGTCGATCCCAGGGAAGTCGATCCTCAGGAAAGTCGATCTTCCTAGGATTCGACCTGGGACCGCCCCAACCCTAAAATAGATACCTTAACTCATCTTAGGCTATCCGGACTTTTAGTTGCTGGTAGGTTGTGACCGTGTTCGGGATACTGTATCACCAGTACTCCCCCCTCCTCTGCGTATTAGATACTTTGGGATACGTCTTTTAGTACTATGGTCTGTGTGTCGGACCTTGTACTATCAATAAGTGATATTTAAAATTAAAGGCCAGCTTTCATACCACATTTAATACTCTATAATCAAAAAAGAAGGCAAATAATAAATTTATCGAAGTAATTGTTTGAATTAACTATAAATATTGACGAAATTGATTGAATAATCAATTTTAAATCCATTTATAATGAAAAGACGTATAAATAAAATATCATATTTCAAAATCTATCTTGACAAATGATATTTAGAATTAAATGCATGTTTAATTTCACATTTAATACTTAAGAATTAAAAAAGAGGCAATTAATGAATTTATTGAAGTAAAAGATTGAATTAACTATTGATATTGATGGAAATGAATAAATAATCAATTTTAAATCCATTTACAATGATAAGAGTATAAATAAAAGATCATATTTAAAAATCTATTTTCATAAATGATATTTAAAATTAATGCCTGCTTTCATACCATATTTAATACTCTATAATAAAAAACGAAGGTTAATAATAAATTTATTGAAGTAATTGTTTGAATTAACTATAGATATTGAATAAATTGATAAAATAATCAATTTTAAATCCATTTATAATGATAAGAAGCATAAATAAAAGATCATATTTATCAATCTATCTTGATAAATGATTTTTAGAATTTATAGTTGGTTTCGTACCTCATTTAATACTCTATAATTAAAAAAGTTGACAAATAATGAATTTATTGAAGTAATTATTTGAATTATCTATAGATATCGATGAAATTGATTGAATAATCAATTTCAAATCCATTTATAATGATAAGAAGCATAATTAAAAGATCATATTTATCAATCTATTTTGATAAATGATTTTTAGAATTAAAAGTTGGTTTCGTACCTAATTTAATACTCTAT
>LFYR01000320.1:409591-450006 GCA_001185155.1 Zostera marina | reverse complement strand
GATTCAGGTGTGGGAATCGCCGATCCAGAGGTTCAATCGCCGACTCCCCATGAGCCTAGTGGCAGCCTACCAGAACTGTCCACGAGGCCTAGAGTTAGCGATTCACCCCTGGAGTCGGCGACTTGGTAGTCCCAATCGGCGACTCCCAAGTGTTAACTTGGGCTCTTGACGTAGACACGTGCTCCGCACCGTGGAAGCCTTTCCGGGGGTCCGGCATATAGCGACGGAACCCTATTTCTTGTTTGAAGGGCGTTGCTGGGAGTGACTGACGTAATCAGGCATGTCTCACCAGTACTCCCCCCTGAAGAGAGTATGGCTGAACACCCGTGTACCGCCAGGTTCGACTTCCTTGAGGTCCGATTTTTCTTAAAGTCAGTTCTTCTTCGAAGTTGTTCCCCTTTGGACCGTGGTCCGACTTTTGAATTTTGACTCCTTGTTATCGACTTTCCAAAGTTGGATCCATCTTTACTGGGATCGACTTCCATGGGTTTAGTCTTTGCTTTTCCCGAAGTGACTCCCTTGGTTCGACTTCCTAGAGTCCGACTTTTGTCGTCGACTTCCTAGGGTCGGATTTGCTGGGATCGACTTCCTGAGACCTTTATCTTCCGGAGGTCGACTTCCCTGGGATCGACTTATGAAGTCGACTTCCCTTGTATTAGTGCGATTCCGTAAAGTCTAGATCGACTTTTCCTTGGGATCGACTTTTGCAACCTTAAGGCAATTTAAACTAACTGTTATGCTTTTCGTGCAGGTTGTGATTATGTCTTCTGATAAGAATCTTCATCAAGACCTTCCTCCTAACGAGGAGCGGGCTATTATCGTTAGCCCTCAGGTTCAGACTGCTACTGCCGTGGTCGAGCTTAGAACTGAGCCACCTTCCTCCTCTCCTGTTGGAAGTAAGCGAAAAGTTCTTTCTGCTCGTCGTACGCGCAAGTCTGTGCCTAGTAGTAAGTTACCTTTTTCTTTTTTGTAACTTACCTTTTATTTGTTTTTGTTTGTAGGTTCTTCCCATTCTTCCTCTTCGGGTCCAAGTTCCTCTAGCTCAGGGTCTTCTACATCCAGTTCTGGGAGTTCGAGTTCCTTCTCTTGTAGCTCCTTTTCTCCTGAGCGGGATGTAGAAGTTGGGGGCACTCCTCCTTCTAATACTAGGACTCCTTCTCCAACTGCCATTATTTTGGCTCCTATTCCTGAGGAGGCTCCTGTTGTTGAGGCGCCATCCCTGGCTACAGACAGTTCTACGCAACTTCCTCCCGAAGTCTGTAGTCAAAACCTTCATATCTTAGAGAACCTCCTTTAGATTATCCTCCAGACACAGAGGAGAAGTACCCTTTTCCTTCTCCTCTTGAGGAGAGAGGCGCCCCATCCTTCTATCGAGAGATGGACGGCTCTTGGCGCCAGTGGTCCGTTCTTCTTCGCAACAGTTTCCACGTTGTCTCCATCCTCGACCGGGGCGAGTACGGGACTGGGTATGGTTCTTTCTGTGCTGTCTCCCTGTCTGACATTCCGGGCTACCCTCTCTCCTCTAATGCGGGTAGATGCTCTAACACCCTTTCCTTAGATGCCGCCCAAAGAATTTTACAGGGATTAGAGCTTAGAGAGAGAGTATACTAGGCCTATCCTTCCGAGAATACTGGTGATGTGCCCCCTACTTCATGTTGGCACTTCATCGTATATATTTCACTAACTTTCCAATTCTTCCGATTTCTTCTCTAGTTAGTGAAATCCTTTTGTATTCTGGGTTATAAATCTCTCAAATGGGTTCTGTCTTCTTTTTCTATGTCAGGGGGTTCATGAATATCCTTAGGGATGCTGGCATAATCCCAACCGCTCGGCTGTTCTTCCACTTCTTCTCTTTTCAAAATCCGAAGAAGGGCAGCCCTTTTATTGCATGTGCCAGCCGTGCCTCTTCTGTTCAACATTCCGCTCTCTTGAAAGATCCTCCGACCAGGTGGAATAAGAGCGAGTTCATTTTTGTGGATTGCAGGCTATGTCCTGGTAGCCGACTTCTTCCTGCATCCAGTAGTGACCATAGGCCCACTCCCCGTCCTTTTTTGACCTCGGACAACGGAGCTTTTGTACAAAGGCTGGCCTTTCTTCACCCCATCGCTGTGCCTGTCGGTCACGCGATAGACGACACTTTTAACCGACAAGGTTCTCTGTTGTGTGTTTTTTTCTTTTCTATTGATGTGCATTTTTACTAACTCTGTTTTTAATTTTTCGCAGATTTTTATATGCATAATCCTGAAGGTGTCCCTGAACGCGTGGGACAAAATGAGACGGGCACAAAGGTTTATGCGCCTGCCTCGAAGCCTTCTGACGCCCGACATCTGAGGCGTCGTGCCCACGAGAATGCTTATACGAGGGCGCCTACCCCTACTCCTCCCGGTGAAGGCCAAGCTGATGAAGAGGAGGTACCCATGGAGACTCCTCCTGCGCAGTCTTCTGCTGCTTCCAGACTTGGCTTCTTCTTTCGTACGCCGGAAGAAGAGCGGAAAAGAGATGCTGCAAAAGGGGTCCAGTCGGAAAGATCGGAGGGGAGAAGAAGCCGATCTGACAAGAGGAAAACCCCTCCACCAGGGACTAACCCCTCTCCTCCGAAGAAATCGAGGAGACACTCCCCAAGACGACGAACCCCTCTGGTGAGACATGCCTGATTACACCAGTCACCATCCATCAACGCCTCTCAACAAGGACTAGGGCTCCGTCGCTATGGCAGGACCCCCGGAGAGCTCCCACGGTACGGAACATCGTTCTTCGTCCAGATCGCCGAGTTAGCCCGTAAAGTCGCCCGATTGGACTACCAAGTCGCCGACATACAAGATAACTCGCCGAGTTAAGGCAAGATCGGCAGTATGGTAGACTGTACGACTTGGCCCTAGAAACTCGCCGAGTTAGCCCTTAACTAGGCGACTTCCATACCTGAATCGGCGACTTACGACCGTTACTCGGCGGCAGCCAACGTCATAAATGTTACCATATATGACCATAGGCGCGATCTCCGCCGATGAGTGCGCCCTCCGAGACCCTATAAAAGGGGTCTCAAGGGGACACTCAAAGGCACGATTCAAGTTCCACTCTCACACCAGAGCACTACACTACGAAACTCGGTGAGTCTCATTAGAATCGCCTAGTTTCACTTGCAGGTATTTTGACGTAGAGCGTGCGTCGTGGACTCCAAAGCCTCCGGCATCAACCTCGCACCACCGCGAGCCCTGGTAGCAGATTCAGTGCTTCATCACCCTCCTCGACGGAGGTACCATGTTGGGGAGTCCTCTCAAGGTCGACACCCGTATGCTTCTACCCGGGAGACTCAGATGCCGGGGTACCGAGGTTCCCATCCTCACAATTTTGGGACGAAGTTTCCGTCCGTTGCTGATACGGATGCTTCTCGAGCCACATTGCGTGCCATCTCTGTCTATCCGATGGATCGAACTATCGAGGAAGTCGGACAAAACTTAAACAACGTAAGTGCTCTCGTTTTTATTTTTATGATAAGCCTGTTCTTACTTACTTTTCCTTTTTACAGCTCGCCTATTTGTTTCAAGGCCGCCTCTCTTCTTTGTCTCGTCTTCGTGATTACCAATCCCTGGAAGACGAGCTGAAGAGAGTAAAGCGCCGATGCCAAGATTTAGAAGGCGAGGTTGCGCAGAGGATTTCGGACGCTTCTACTCTTTCTGCCACAAATAAAAAGTTAGTTGAGGACTAGTCTGCTCAGAAAAAACTTTTGATTGAAAAGGAGCAGGAACTCTCCAAAGTTAATGGGGAGTTGAGAGCTGTGCAGCTAGAATGTGATGCTCAGCGGGCCAGAGTCTCAATAAAAGAATCTATAATCGACGGGATTACTAAGCAATCTGAGGCCACTGATGCGACCCTTCATTCTGTCATGGTACAAAATGATATTTTCACTCAACGACTGAATGAAGGGGAAACGGAAAGGCAGAAGATTTCTCAGTTGCAGAGTGACTGCGAAGCTGAGATGAAGCAACTGGCAGAAGAAAACCAGAAGAAGACTGAGGAGCTCCAAAATATGAACGAGCATATGGGCCAGATCCAAACTGAATTTCTCGCTAACGTGCGAGATTATAATGATCTGGTGGACTTGGGTCCTCATGTCTGTCCTGGTTTCGAGGCTGAAGATGTCCACCGCTGGGCCCGTAAGTACCCGAAAGAAGCTACTGAGATCCGGGATCAGGCGCTTGCGGAAGATGAAGATGAAGAAGAGGAGACTTTGGGAGACAACACTACTACCACCATTGATAAAGACTTTTCCGTTGAAGATCAAGATAACAATGGTGCAGCAGCGGGTTCCAAGGACTCATCCCTCCCTCCTAGTGCTAAATAAACCCTCTATCTTATTGTAACTTGTATTTACATTCCTTTGTAATTCTTATTAAATCAATATATGGAATGTAATTTTTTGGAATGTTCTGATTATCAATAGTAAACTAAATAACATATTAGTTAGGTAGTTTAAATTATTACAACGAGTAACACATAGTCCTACTTGATTGTTAAAAATACAACTGTAGGTTATCCGTGTGCCAAGTGTTGGGAATATATGTCCCATCTTCTCGTTTCAACTTGTACGTGCCTGGTCGGAGTTCCTCCTCCACCACATATGATCCTTCCCAATTTGCGCCTAGTTTGCCTTTAGAGCAATCCTTTCTGCCGACACTTGCTCTTCTCCATACTAGGCTTCCTTTTCTTATTGCTTTATCCTTGACATTTTTGTCGTGATATCTGGCGATACTTTGTTTGTAAGCTGCATTCTTTGCCTGTGCATTATCCCTTAGCTCATCCACCAAGTCTAGAGTTGCCGCGCATGATCTCATGTTTTCTTCCATGTCATAGGATAACACTCTGACTATTGGTATGCTTAGCTCTTTCGGAATTAGTGCTTCCATTCCGTATACTAGTGAGAACGGGGTTTCCCCGATGGGTGTCTTTTCAGTGGTTCTATACGCCCACAGGATTTCTGGTAATAGATCTGCCCACGAACCTTTGGCCTGTTCGACCTTTTTCTTCAGTCCCTGAACAATGGCTCTGTTTGTGACTTCTACTTGCCCATTACCCTGTGGTCTGTATACCGATGAAAAATGGATTCTAGTGCCCATGTTCTCGCACAATCTCGTAAACTCTCCACCGGTAAACTGTGTCCCATTATCTGTCATTATGTGCATTGGAACACCAAATCTGCACATTATGCACTTGAAGACAAACTTTGTTGCTGCTCCTTGAGTTATTTTGGGTACAGCTAGTGCGTCGACCCATTTTGTGAAGTAATCGACAGCCACAAATATAGCCTGACCTGTCGATACTGGAAATGGTCCCACAATGTCTAGTCCCCACATTGCGAAGGGAATGGGGCTTTCTACCGCTGTTAGTTGAGTTTCGGGATTTCTCTGTATGTTTTTGTGTATTTGGCAGGCCTTGCATTTTCTTGCGAATATGACTGCATCTTTTTTCAGTGTAGGCCAGAAGTATCCCTACCTTATTATTCTTTGGGCCAGAGATCTCCCCCCTTGATGTATTCCGCATACCCCCTGATGTATCTCCTCTACAATGAATTGCCCTTCGTTTGTTGAGACACATTTCATTAGAGGTCCATCGTAGGATTTTTTGTACAGAATGTCACCGATCAGGCAGAATCTTGAAATGCGTGTTTGTAATTTACGCCTTTCATTCTTGTTTTCAGGAAGTTTCTGCCCTTCAAAGTATTCTATTAAGGGTTTCCTCCAGTCTTCTGCCTGTATTGTGACCAAGTTACATGAAGGTGTAGATGCTGAGTCAACTAGTATCTCTCTCTGTCCCCCCTCGAAAGCAGATGCCAGCTTTGCCAGGGCATCAACTGAGTTATTCTGACTCCTTAGAATCTGTTCTACCTCCACCTTGGTGAATTGCTCTTTGATTTTTTCTAGTGTAGCTGCGTACTGTACGATCAAAGGTTCTTTAACTGTGAACTCTCCTGTGAATTGTCGAGCCACTAGTTGGGAATCTGTTTTAATGATTATTGAACAGGCTCCCAATCTCTTGAGGATTCTCATGCCTTGAATTACAGCTTCGTACTCTGCTATATTATTTGTAGCTGAGAACTGTAATCTGATAGAATGTTCGTATATTCTTTGGTCTGGAGTGATTATCTTTATTCCCACTCCTGCACCTGTACTTCAACTTGAGCCATCAACCTCTACTATCCAAGGTTTTTCCTTGCTTTCCTGGGTCATGTCTACAATGAAGTCTGCTACTGCTTGCCCTTTGATAGCTGTGGCAGGAACAAAATCTACATCGAACTCGCTTAACTCCAGTGCCCACTTCGTCAATCTTCTGGAAGTATCTGGTCTGTGGAGTATTCTGCGCAGTGGATGTTCTGTTAAGACTTTAATTTTATGAGCCAGGAAGTATGCTCGGAATCTGCGTGCTGCATGTACTACTGCCAGGACTATTTTTTCCACCGGAGGATATCTAGTTTCAGCCCCTTGTAGCCTTTTAGAGTGATAATATATCGGGATTTGTTCGTTGTCCCTTTGACATATTAGAACTGCACTGATAGCTTCCTCTGAAGTTGCTACATAGACGTACAATTCCTCCCCTATCTCTGATGAAGTTAGGTGTGGTAGTGAAGCCAGATGTGCTTTGAGTTGTTGAAATGCCTCATCGCACTCTGAGGTCCATGTTACTGCCCCCTTTTGACTAGTTTTTAGTAACTGAAAAAAGGGTTTGCATTTGTCTGCTGTTTTGGAAATGAACCGACTCAAGGCGTTGATTTTTCCATTTAGCTTCTGTACCTCCTTTATTGTTCGAGGTGGTGCTGTTTCTAGTATTGCTGTTATTTTATCTGGATTTGGTTTTATCCCTTTCTGCCCTACATAGAACCCAAGAAATTTTCCTTCTTGCACTCCGAAGCTGCATTTGGCAGGGTTTAACCTCATCCCATAATTAACTTTGCAGAGTTTCCAGGGTTTCTTTCAGATCATTTGGGTTTTCGTCTGCTTTTTTGGATTTTACCAGAATGTCATCTACATATGCCAGGACATTTCTTCCTTCCTGCTTTTTGAAAACCTTGTCCATCAACCTTTGGAAGGTTGCTCCTGCATTTCGTAGGCCGAAGGGCATGACTTTGTAGCAGTATGTTCCCCATTCCGTGATGAATGATGTGGCCTCTTCATCATCTTCTTTCATTAGGATCTGGTTGTACCCTGAATGTGCATCCATCATGGATAGTAACTCATTTCCTGATGCTGCATCCACTAATCTGTCGATGGATGGGAGTGGGTAGCTGTCTTTTGGACATGCTTTGTTGAGATCTGTGAAGTCTACACACATCCTCCACTTCCCGGATGTGCCCAGCCTTGATTAATTTTTCGATTTCAGCCTGTGCTGCTTCCTTTTTTTCAGCTACGAGTATTCTTCGCTTTTGCCGTATAGGAATAAAGCTACTGTCTATGTTGAGTTCATGGCACGTTATAGTTCGTTGTACCTGTGAGGGTACTTCCCCTTCCCATACAAACGTGTGCACGTGAGTTTCTAACAAATGTAGTAGTGATTTTTTCAATTCGGAGGATATAGATGTGCCTATCAAGACTCTTCCTTTTGAGAGTTTGACTTCCTCAACTTGATTGGCTGAGGTTGTGTCTTCTTCCTCCTCTCTTTCCTGAGGGTACAGGGTTATTGGTTTGGCCATTTTAGTTGTCTTCCTGTATGAGTTTCTGGAGTCTTTTGTGCTCCGAAAACTGTTGCCATCTTTTCCTGGGTACCTAAAGCATTGGTGGTAAGATGACGGTATTGCCTTGAAACCGTGAATGCTTGGTCTGCCCAGGATCTCATTGAACGGAGAATCTATGTTGACCACGATGAAGTGTGCCGTGCGTGATACTCTTCCGTTTCTTTTTCCCAGGGATATCTGTAGATCGATGGCTCCTACTACTGGGGCCCTTGTGTTTGTGAACCCATAAATGGCTTCCTTGGCCGGGGTTAGTTGATCCACCTTGTAGCCCATTTTTTCGAATGCAGCTAGGTACAGTACGTCTACCGAGCTGCCATTGTCCACCATTACTTTACTCAGACTTAAATCATCCCCGATGTCCACTTGTATTACTAGCGGATCTTCGTGGGGCTGACCACGTTGTCCAGATCTTCCTCAGAGAAGCTTATTTCCTCGCTTGGGTACGATCTTTTCTTAGATTTTGGTACCGTGGTAGTCTGCATTATCTTGCGCGAGTAACTTCTGCTTTCTTCTACTGATCCTCCACCGAAGATTAAATTTATCACTCTTCTTTTATGGTCATTGTCTGAATCGGGACTTCTTGAGCGTTGGCGCTTACCCTTGTTCTTTGGGTCCTTGCAGCCTTGTCACCCCCTCTCTATTTTGTTTATGTATTGTTTCAGCTTTCCTTCCTTCACTTGTGTGTCTAGGAAGGTTCTTAGCTCCCTGTAGTTTTCTGTGTTGTGCCCGTAGTCCTTGTGGAACTTGCAATACCTGTTCCTCCTTGTTCGGGCCTCTTTCGTTGCAGGGTTTAACTCTTCTGGTTGAGGAAACCTTATTCTTCCTTTTTCTCTATTGTAGATTTTCTCTTTTGGAGTGCTGAAAACCGTGAATCCTAAGTCTTTATACTTCGGATACCTTGGTTTCCCAAACTCCTCAGATGTCTGGTAGACCTTTCCATCGTGTTTTGGTCTCCAGGATGATTCTCCTTTCCCAAATTTCTGAAACTTCTTTTTTGGTGCTTCATATGCCTTTTTGTTGCTTATGACACCTCTTTCTTTTTCTTTTTCTTTTTCTTTCTCATACTCTTCAGAATTTATGTATTTCTGGGCCTTTGTTAGCAGGTCTTCCATGCATTTTACATTACTAACGTTTAGCTTTATTGCTAATGGTGTGTTCATGTCTAGCCCCTTTGAGTATGCGCATATTGCGATTGTTGTGTTCAGATCGGAGATCTTTTGCATGACTTCCGTGAATTTAGTTGTATAATTCCGGAGCGTATCTCCATTCTGTTTGATTGCAAATAGTGATTCTGTGCCCTTTCTGACCCTTGTGTTTCCACAATGCTGGGCAATGAACTTCTTTTTCAAGTCCTCGAAACTTGTTATGTTCCCTGGCTGCAGTTCGACGAACCATCTGTACGTAGGCCCTTTCAGTGTTCTTGGGAATGCTCTGTATAGGATGTCATCCCTTGCTGTGGCCCATTGCATTGCCCCTACGAACATATTTATGTGGTCTACTGGGTCCATCTTCCCATCATAGATCTTTAGCCTGGGTAGCCTGAACGTTAGAGGTGTTGGTTTTACCATCAGCGATTTATGCAGGGCATCCATACCCACTAGCCAGTTTGGGACTTCGCCTCCTCCTTCTGTGTCTCCCGTGCTCTCTTCGTATACGGGTTTTTTAGGAGGAGGTTTAGGTTGGTCCTCTGGTTTGCGGGGTGGTGGCGCGCTAGAGTGTGCTGCCTTATGGCTTGACACCTCCTGTTGTGCCTTAGCCTGCTTTGAGGTTTGAGCTTTTGAATGGAACATTGATGCTTTGGATTTTTCAATATTCTTTATTTTCTCGCTCATTTTCTCTATGGTTTCTTTCATCTTCTCCAGTTCCTCTATGGGCATCTTTACGAACCCGTGAGTGGTTTCTGATGCTGCAGCCCTTGGTTCCTTGCTGCTCGCAGGTTTTTCCTTCTGAGGTTGTTCTTCCGAAGGTTTCTCCTTTTCAGCAAGGAGTCGGATGGCCTCAGCTATTGCCTGCACCGTGATGTTCAAATTCTCCCCTCCTGCTAACACTTGGGGAGTTTGCTCGGGCTCACCCTCGGGTTCAACCTCAGGTCCTGTGGGAGTCCTTTTATTTTTGTTGCCCTTGGGTGGTCGATCTACTGGCCTTTTAGTTTTTGAGTTGCCAGGCTGTTACTCTGGCGCCTCCTGAGAATTTGCTCCTCCTTGGGAAGTACTTCGTGTTACCACCATCCTGGAGTGTTCGACTTTTCTTGGGAGATTCCCTAAAAGTATTCGACTTTTGCTTGGGGAAAGTCGATCTTTAAAAAAGTCTATCCCTTGTGTACTTGGAGGATTCCTTGGAAGTCGTAACCTGAAAGCGTAGCTCCTTGAGGAATCGACTTTTTCTCTTGGAAGAAAAAAGTCGATCTTCAGGAAAGTCGATCCCTTGCTGGCTGATTTTCTCGCAAGACTCCCTAGCTGGTGACTTTGAAAAAAGTCGATCACTTTTTTCGAAAAAGTCGAGGAGCTTTTTTTGTGAGTATCTTTGAATCACAGACGGCGCCAATTGATGGGGGTGAAACCCGACCAGTACTCCAAGACGCACAAGTAAACGCCAAGCGGGGAACTCCGCGGGAAACCGGACCGGAACTCAAGTGCGCAGAGCTCTGCTTCGCTAGAAATCCTTTCGCTCCAAATGACCTGCCTTTAATGAGTGGGGGATGCCTCCTATTTATAGGGGTTCTTATAGGGGTAATCTGGTCATTTGGGCAGTAACCGCCTAACTGATCAGATCGGGGCCCAAGATCGACTTTCCAGAGATCAACTTTCTGGGGATCGACTTTCCTGGTGATCGACTTTATTCAGAAGTCGATCCCAGGGAAGTCGATCCTCAGGAAAGTCTATCTTCCTAGGATTCGACTTGGGACCTCCCCAACCCTAGAATAGGTACCTTAACTCTTTTTAGGCTATTCGGACTTCTAGTTCGCTCTTAGACGATCACATTCAATAACAGTTCGTGTTGTAGTAATGTTATTACGTCTTCGTTTAATTATCATACCCATGTACACGGTAGTGCGGGCACGATCACTATTAATGCTATTACGACATGGTTCTTTCGTAGATGATCACATACAATGCTAGTTCGGATTGTAATAATGCTATTACAACTTTGTACAATGATCTAACCAATGTACTTTGTAATGCATGCACAAACACTATTAATGCTATTAGGACTTGCTTCTTTCGAAAATGATCACATTCAATGCTAGTTCGTGTTGTAGTAATGCTATTGCGTCTTCCTTCAATAATCTAACCCATGTAAGTGGTAGTGCGGGCACACACACTACTAATGCTATTTCGTGTTTTAGTAATGCTATTACATTTTCGTTCAATGATCATATCCATGTACGTGTTAGTGCGGGCACGATCACTACTAATGCTATTAGGACTTGATTCTTTTTAAGATGATCTCATCCAATGCTAGCCCGCGTTATCGTAATGCTATTAAAACTTCGTACAATGACCTAGTCAATGTGTATGTGGTAGTGTCTGCACACACACTACTAATGCCATTAGAACTTGATTCTTTCTAAAATGATCATATAAAATGCTAGTTTGCATTATAGTAATGCTATTACAACTCCGCGCAATGATCTAAACCATTTACGTGGTAATGCATGCGTGCATACACACTACTAATACTATTATCTCTTGGTTCGCTCTTAGACGATCACATTTAATGATAGTTCGTGTTTTAGTAATGCTATCACGTCTTCTTTCAATGATCTAACCCATGTACGAGGTAGTACGTGCACACACACTATTAATGCTATTATCTCTTGGTTCGTTCTTAGACGATTACATTCAATGATATTTCGTGTGTTAGTAATGTTATTACGTCTTTATTCAATGATCATACCTATGTACGTGGTAGTGCGGGCACGATCACTACTAATGCTATTAGTCTTAGTGTATACGTGCACCAACACTAGTAATGCTATTACGACTTGGTTCTTTCTTAGATGATCTTATCTAATGCTAGTTCGCGTTATAGTAATGATATTTCGACTCCGTATAATGACCAAACACATGTATGTCGTAGTGCATGCACAAACACACTACTAATGCTATTACGACTTAATTAATTCTTTCTAAAATGATCACATAATTGGTATTTCAGTAATGGTATTAAGACTTTGTACGAAGATGTAACCAATGTATGTAGTAGTGCGTGCACACACAGACTACGCTTTTAGGATTTGGTTCGTAATTTTTAAGATGTTAGTTCGTATTTTAATAATGCCATTACATTTTCGTGCAATGATGTAGTCAATACTGTACATTTGAATGACATCTTTCCTACACCAAAGCACAATCTCTCGCATAATTATGTAATTATGGTTGTAAGAACATATATTCTGTTGTCTTGAGTTTTTTTGTATGATGCTTGTGAAAAAACCTCTACTTGCCTACCTAATGTGATTTATAATGATCTAATAAATGTTTATAATGTAATTATGTTTCAGACAAAACATCTACACAAAACAATCAATTTTTTATTCAAATCAATGACATAATATTAAATGTTTTCGTGAAAATGCAAAAAAAAAAATTAAATATTTTCTGTCTCTTAATGAGAACTAATATTTTTTTAATTTTATTTCAGTCGTCGTCTTCGCCATCTTGGTTTGCCTTTAACGGTAACCATTTACTAGCCTCCAAAGCTCTGTTTAATGACATCAATGACACGACATGACTGACACGACATAAAATTCGTGTCGACACAACACGAACACGACTTTATTATATAAAACATTAAGAGTTTAACCTAAAAATATTATTTTACCCCTATTATATAAAAGATAAAAATAGTTAATTAATAATATTATATTATATTTTTGTATTATCGTGTTAATTTACGTTTCGTGTAATCGTGTTGTGTTTTTAAAGGCAAACACTAAACCGACACTATTATTAATCGTATTAAAACTTTACTAGTTTTCGTGATCAGTTGATCTAATTTGCAGATAAAATCAATTGAACTCTAAACCATTAGAACTTCCGAGCCACGTGCGTAATAAAAACGTCTCGTGAAATCCTTGCGGACTTGACCCATAAAAGATTACTATATTATGATAAATCCATTCATGTTAGCTTACATGTGCAAGCCAAGAAATGGTCAAAGATTTTGCACCTACATCATTTAATCATCTTCCTCAACAACATTTGCTTAACCACTTTTGATAAATGCTAGAAAATCATGTATATGTATTATATATATGCATACAACTCCAATCTTCAAACCATAACCAATCACTCTTTACATTTTCTGTGTTTTAGAATTCACAAATCACAATGGGTGTGTCATCTTCGACCTCCGTGTCTCTGATCATGTGTGTTATTCTTGGAGCGATGTTGCTGCTTTCCGGAGCGCCGTCTGCGCACTCACAGAGTTGTAACATTTCCCATTTTGGGGCTTGTGTGTCGGCCGTCCTTAACAATACCCCGCCTTCAAGTACCTGTTGTGCAAGTCTAGTGGGACAAGAGAATTGCTACTGCTCCTACAAGAATACACCAAACTTCAATCACTACATAACTCCTTCCATCGAGCAAATGTTTTCAAGCACATGCAATATCCAGATTCCTCGTTGTTAAGACGCTTATAGCCAACCAGCCAGCCGACTTGTCACATGAAAATTCTCTCTATCTCTCTCAATAATATGCAATAACTTGGAAGAGGAGTAGTAATAATAAAGGCTTTGGGCTTATTATGTAACTCTATGTATTATGTTGGATTATTGTTGCTGGTGTTATATTTATTAACTTCAATTGTTGTTTTGAAGTATTGTCTTTCCTTTGTACTTGTTGGTTATCTATATATGACACTTAAATCTGCTTATGTTTTTTTTTATCTTATGATAAATTAACTATATCTTGGTGGGGATCTACATAATCACCAAGGTGGGGATCTACATAATCTACATAATCACCAATTTTGATAGATTTTCTTCATAGTTTCTTCTTAATTAATTTCATTGCAGATTTAGCTTGTTCTTCATTTATAATATTCTCAATTTCATTTAGGATTGTTTATAGGTCTTTCGATCATATATATTTATTCATTTTCTTCCATATTACATATTATTCTTTCAATATCAATCATTGTATTTGATGGTGTGTGGGCTCACAATCGGATGCTCACACACACAACTTTCTGGACTCTTCTCAATAATGGTCAACCCCCTAGACCAGAGTATTGATGTGACAGTTGATTCAAAAGACTTTCAACACCGCTATATTTTTAAAAAGGTGTTGTTGCATCTTTAATGGTGATGGAAATCCGCCACCAATACTCAAGAGATGGTGGAGTCGCAAAAGTATTGGTGATGCATTTCCTCCAGAAAAAAATTTTCGCAAAATTTTCAAAATTAAATTTCATTGAATTGAAACGCAAATTTAGAACATATATGTTTGCTCCACCCAGGTCTTCGTAAATCGGGTGGAGCCAGTGGCGTATCCAGGATTCCCCGGCAGGGGGGGCAAGATTCGCCGAAGGTGAAAAAATTTTTTTGTACTAATTAAAAAACCTATACAAAGAACCTATACAAAAACCTATACAAGAACAGGTAGGTCTACACTACTCTACAGGCAATTGCTATTGAATTTAATGGTTTTGACAATGATATTTTTGAATCTATTAGATGAAAAATCAGCAAAAGATTTTTAAAGTCAAATATAGAAATCAAAAGCAAGACAGAAACGATTCCAAACATTGTTAATAAGATATGCACCTTGACGGTAAGAAATTGAATCCATCCAGGAATGCAAGTCTACAACCAAAATACACAAGAGAGTCTGCAATCGAGATATGACATAAAAAAAAAAATCAGTTAAGACAATAACTAAGAATATGAACATGTAAAAGAGTTAATATTAACACCATTGTGTTCCATGACCATCTAAACTAAGAGAGATCATGAATATGCTGATTCATTGAGTATATGTGACACACGCACTGACGCTGGGACGCACACCGATTTGATCCCGCCTGAAGGCTGAAGATGGTAGTTAATAGTTTGGGGGCAGTGGCGTATCCAGTTTTTGAAGGACCCATCAACTGTTTGGGGGTATGTTATTGATCTTGGACTCCTTGTGTACTAGAAACAACTTATATAGAAAGCAACGGAGGGAGAAATCGTGAGGTGGATGGGTCATGCGAGTTGGGAGGAGGAGAGATTGGGGAAGAAATTGAAGGAGGAGGAGGAGAAATCGATAGTTTTGGGGAAGAAGATTGGGGGAAAGAAATTTATATAATATATAAATATTGTGAAATTTATATATTAACCCTTAAAAATATTAATATATTGTGAAAATTATACTAAACCCCCTATAAAAAATTTAATTACATATAGGTCCTTCAAAAATTTCCAAATTTTAGGGGGGGCAATTGCCCTCCCTTGCCCCCCCTTGGATACGCCACTGGGTGGAGCACTAACAGGATAACCTTTCCTTCGTATCCGCCTCGGAAAATATGACTAGGGTGGGACAGGGCAACCGGGCAAAGGTATGAGTAAATATCTTCTTTGAATTTATTATTCTATATGATCGCTATTACATGAATTTTATCAAATCGATCTTTTTTAAATAAAATATATAGTTTATCACGACAAGAAAGTCTATCTAATATAAGTCCAAAAACGCCCACTACATCTTGGTCGTCGAAATTTTTACAAATATTACTCATTCTTTTACAACCGTTCATTCCATGTAATAAAAAAATTTAAAGACGTAGTGGACGGTTAGGATAATCTGGGCATATTTGAGCTCACCAAAAAATGACTCATCTGAAAATTACTCTATTTTATTAATAATTATTAATCTATAGGTACATTTTATTATTTTACGTTTATTATATAGTTATTATTAATTTTACCCTATAATTATTATTTTACCCCTATTATTTTATATAGAACTTAAAAGATTCTACATAAAAATATTATTTTACTTTTATTATATATTATACTGAACTTATATATTTTGATAGACTTTCCTAAACTTTCGTGTAATAATTATTTTACCAAACTTATTTGTATAACCTATCAATTTTTGTTAAATTAAGCATAATATTAATATATAAGAAACGATTCACGTATGAATTTTGAGATATTATATGAAATATCTCCAATCCTGCTATTAAATATTTTAAAACCAATGGTTCTTTTGAAATGATTAAATATAAGAAAAATATGATACACATATTAGAATATTTTGAATGGACGACTCAGATTTAAATAACTCATACTATCTCATTTAAACTATTTTATCTGAATCTCGTTTATACATAAGTATACTATCATGATCAGTATCGAAAATCGTAATATAAATTAAAAAAATAAATTATATATTTTAATACTAGAATATAATAATATATAATTTATATTTTTGGTCCGCGAATTAAGGTATATTCTTTTGTAGTGAATACTTCTCGAAAGGCTATGATTTTGTGGGTGTTTAGTTATGGGTGGTAATTCAAAAGCCTAAAACGAAGCTGGTGGAGGAATGAATTTAAGAAAATTCAATATGGGTTCTCTTTCCCTGAAAAAATCTGTTTGTAGTGGCTCGTCCTCGAACAAAAGAGATCTGAATAATAATGCGAGGATAGAAAATTAGTCGATCACGAAATTAATTACATAAAAAAGATCAACGAAGCTTCATTTATCACCTTGTTGCTGAGACAAAAATACCTTCTTCAAACGCCACCATCATTAGAACAATTAATCACGAGAAATATTGCTGATCTTACAAAAGAAGAAAGGGCCGTCATTTTCAGACCTCTTTCGATTTACTTATTTCCTTCTTTTCTTACGATTTCGATGCCTCTATCTCTTTCTATGGCTTATGCCATGTATATATATATATATATAGATCTATGAGAAGAAGAACCAGAGATCTATTGTTTAAAATAGCAAAAGGAATGTGTGGCTGAGGCTTGTTTTTATTTCATTCTCATATGATTCTAAAAAGTGATCTTCATTGGTGACCAATATCTATTTAGCTAATCATCCAGATTTTTTGGAGATGGGTTGTTTGATCTCAGATTTTTAAAGCACAAACCTCTAGACAAATTTAATATATTGAAACTAAGTCTGATAATAGGAGACGACATGTAAAAAAAAACGATATGACACGATTTTAACACGACACGCTAATAATAGAGTCAGTTTAGTATTTACTTGAGTTATAACTATTAATTAGAATAAATAAGTGTATAATATTTTTTTTTGTATATTAAATGAGATTTGACCTTTTGAGTTTAAAGTTTTAAATAAACATAAAATAATCAATTATTTTTTAGAGTTTAAATTAATAAAGCAAGCTTTGACAAGATGGTACTGTGGTATGTGGTAGAATATTAGATTAAATTTGAAAAAAATATGTACTAGAGCTTTGGGGATACCAGATTATTTTGTTCTAGAGATGTACATTTAAGGCTTAAAGGAGGAGATCCAAACTTAGGTTTTGACAGATAAATTCTACAGACATTCATGATGCATTTGATATATTCTTGTTGATATTGAAGCTCAACAAATTAGTTAAAAGGGGATTACATACAAAAATTATAGTCCCAAGGGTTCTAAGGTGGTACACTGGTACCATTATACCTAAAATTGACTCAACAATTTTAGACTCTATCCCTAAACTTGGTGATACCAGGTCCGGTACAAAAAGATATTTACTTATACCTCTGGTGCCAATTTTTGTTGGCTTGTTTAAGCCCATAATTTTTTTTAATTTGCAAACCCTATTGTCAGATAAAGGCAGCATGCTTGGAGGAGGATTCATGAAAATATCTACAGTCAAGTCACTATAAAGAAAGTCATTGCTTACATCCATTTAAGTACTTAAAAGGCACTCGATTGCATTGGCAAGGGACCAATACTCTGCGGTGGTATGCCCCGTGTCGCGATGATACTTGCAATACTTGTCATTATTGCAACCTGCGACGGTAGAAACCCTCATATGGCGAGGTTTCAAGAGTTTTTCAACATCCCGTAACAATATGAATATCTCTATCTAGTTGGGATCCGACAACATCAAGGGTTTCTATGATGTTACCTGCACTAAGGTCGTGGACCTACACGGAGCCGACTGGAAAACACTACCCGACGACGCGGCCTGAGTAGCTCAACTTACTCTGATATATAGAAACAAGATTCTCAATGGCATATTTAGTTGTTAATTAATCTTAATTATATTAAACCCTAATTAACAATAGATAGCCTTATATGAGTTAATTTTATTTATAAATCCATTTAAACTCATATGATATAAAATTGACTTGATACATGATTAAATGAAAATAAGATTAGCTTATTTATTATCATCAAACAAATCTTTGCATTGATCAAGTTAATTATTGTAGTTTGTATTTATTTATTTTTCTCACCAACTAGTTTGACTTAATCCTTGTTTTCAAGTTGTTTTAATTTTTAAAAGTTAATCAACATGGCGTGATAGAAATCCATCTATCTATGCAAACTTCAAAGAAATCCCCATGGTGAAAAACGTGTAGCATTTATTTATTCCCATCCAACTAATTTCTACATTTCAAGATCTCAAGATTCAATGCAATCCAACAAATTTCAACTACAAGATATTGAGATTCAATGCTTCACCAAAATCTATGCAAGGATTTTACAAGTTCTACTATAAGAAGAAAGATTCCCCTTGAAGAATTTTTGATGTGTAAGGAATCTCTCTTCTCCCAATGCTTGTGGAAGTTGAAGAAATCTATCTCCCTATGTCATCAACGTTTTCTAGATAAGGAGGGGAACACCAAGCACTCAAAAATATCACTTACCATCTTTGTTGAAACTCTCTTAATAGGAGAAAGAATGGGAATCGATGGAGGCAGGGAATGAAACAGTATTTGGGCTGCTTCAGCCGTTACTTGAGGTTAATTAAAACCCTTTAATTTGGAAATTTCCTAGATAAAAATAATAGGTTTTGAAGCAAGGTATTTATATTACCTATTACAACTTTATTGACTAAATTACCCTTACTACTTAAAAGAAATTACAGTTCTCTAATTCCCTTTGATTTCTCCATCGGCCCCTTCCAACTAGGTTTCATAATCTGCCAACCGGGTACTCGGGTACCGGATCCTCCGACTCCGATTAGCAATCCCCAAAGCGATAGTTGGAAGATCGTTATTCCCTTCCTCTGCCGGCGACTTGGCGACGTCGTCCTCCAGCTCGTCGGGTCCGTCTCCTAGATTCTGGATCAGCCGTCGTGTTTCCTCTAGCATCGCGTTCTGGTAAGTCTCTCTATCATTTCCATCTCCCATAAGATTACCCTTGACCTCAAGGTTAATGGTTGGGAATAACCTTGACAAGGTTACCTTGTCTTCCCATGAGCTCTTTTCCTCCTTCAGACCATGCCATTTAATTCGTATTTATTCTACAGGCTTCCCGTCAACCAGCAGTGTCCTGTCCTCCAGCACCTCCTCCGGAAAAATAACGGGCTCGTTATTCACAGCTAAATCTGGTAAGCAATTGAATTTCTTTGGGGGAAGCTCACCCTTGTATAATTTGAGCACTGAAATATGAAAAATTGGGTGTATAGCACTGTTAGTAAGCAATGTAATTTTATAGGCAACTGTACTGATTTTCTTTTCGATTTGAAATGACCCAAAATATCGGGGAGATAGCTTGTGGTGAAATCTGTATGCTACAGCCGATAGGGTTTCAACTTGACAAAAACCCAATCTTCTTCCTGGAATTCTATGTGAGTTCTATGTTGATCCGCTTGCCTTTTCATTGCTTCTTTAGCCTTTTCTAAGTTGATCTTGATCAACTCCATAATTTCAGACCTCCTGTCCAACTCTTCCTTTACCTATATCTCTGAGATTTCTTCTCTTGGAAGCTCAGTGAATGTGTTGGCTTCTCTACTATAAATGCCATAAATGGTGTCATACCAATAGATATGTTGAATGTGGAATTATGCCACAGCTCAGCCCATGGTATCCACTGACCTTAAGAACATTTCAATGCCTCTATTGGTTACTTCAATTTGTCCATCGGTCTCCGGATGGTAGGCAGTTGATAATTTCAAGGTTGTTCCACTCTCTTCTTCCAATGCTTGTGGAAGTTGAAGAAATCTATCTCCCTATGTCACCAACGTTTCTAGATAAGGAGGGGAACACCAAGCACTCAAAACTATCACTTACCATCTTTGTTAAAACTCTCTCTTTGGTTCAAAGCTCTAGTTCTCATTCTCTTGCTCTTGCTCAAGCTTTTGCTCTTCATCAAGTTTTGTAGGTGCTCTCAAGGTGTTAATTCAAATACATATCTTAAGTATTCAGTATGGTCTTATACATTGGCATTGTACACTAGGATGTTATCAAAAAAAATAATTACAAACTTCCTCAAATATTTGCAAAAAATTGAGTTCATTACTGACTAAAAGGTGGTTGGGGCATTAGTGAGCCAAAAGGCATCATAAGGAACTCAAAGTGTCCTTGATGTATTCTGAAGGATTTCCTTTCAGTATGAATGGGATCAATCCTAATCTGATGGAAACCATATCTCAAATCAAGTTTAGAATAAATATTTGAACCCTTTAATTCCCCTAACAATTCATCAACGGTAGGAATTTGATACTTATCTTTGATTGTGAAAGAATTTAAATCTCTATAATCCACACATAATCTATAACTACCATTCTTCTTCTTGACTAAAAGAACTGGAGATGAGTAAGGGTTTGAGCTAGGTTTAATGATGCCTTGCTTCAACATTTAAGGGATCAATTTCAGATTTCTGAAATTGTGGATATATCTTTAAGGCCTCCTAACATTTACAGGTTTAGCTCTTGGCTCTAGATGGATAGCATGATCCCTTTCCCTCTGAGTTGGAATTCAGCGAGAGGATCTTCAAACAGATCTGTATATATTTTCCTTAATTACTTCGGTAATTTCTGAAATTTTGTCATCTAGAACTATTGTGGTTTCATTGTTGACAGCTCTGTCAAGATAGCAGATATAAGCCTCTTGTAAAAATTCTGACCTTCTCTATTAAAAGACACATTCGGCTCGTCAAAATAAAATGTGTCTGGTCCAAAAGTATTCAGAGATTGAGCACTAATTACTATGTTAGACCCCTTTATGGATCAAAAAAATATCCATTACAGTACTAACATCCTGGATCTTAACTTCCACATCTTTTCACATTTTGTTACAGACTAACTTTCCACTGCTTGTTGATACATGAAATGGATGGATCATTTGTATCGTCAGCTTCAACTATTGGGCTATATGAACTTGCATAAAATTATGGCTAGATCCTGAGTCAACTAGCACACTTACTTCCTAGAATTTCATGAAACATGTGACCCTTACAGTGTTGAAATCTATATTTCCTTCAAATGATTTTAGTAAGATCTCAGTTCTACCTCTGTGAATGATCAACGTCTTCCATAATTATTTTTTGTTCACAATCTTTTAGGTCTTACTGCTCCTCTATTTCTACCAGCTTAGCCTCATCAACAGACAATCTAAATAATTTACCCTTCCTGCCTAGACACACATTGTTATGGTTTGCAGAGAATTTTCATCACAATTGAAGAAGAGGCCCTTGCTTCTTCTTTCAGCTCTTTCTATTGCGGATAGTATCTTAGTGGTAGGTACCGTCTCAGTTGATGTGGGATTCACTGTTTCATTCACAACCTCAAGGTTGTTCTAAGGGATGATTATTATTTTAGCTTGCTTGTAAGAATAAGGTTTATAAGTTAAACCTTTACTTGCTCCTTTCCTTATTTCAATCATTAATGACATCTCGAATGTTTCATGAATGTCAATAGGTTTTGCCAACACCACATCAACCTGAATCTCTTCTTTCAACCCTGATATATATATTTCTAGTATAAAATATTCAGGTAGCCCTAGTACCCTTTTATATAATTCTTCAAATAGTGATTAGTACTAAGCAACTATTCCAGTCTGAACCAATTTACTTAAATTCCCACCTGGTAATTGATAGTGAAGTGTTGTAAATTTTCTCACCACAACATCTACTATTTTTTCCAAAGTGGATAATATGTTTCTTGCCTCCAGTCGAGCAAACCACTTTCTTGCTATACCATCAACATGGAAAGAGACAATCAATAACTTCTAATCTTCAAATAAAATACCTTCTCATAGAATACAACAGTGTTCAACTTCATTTCCATCAAACTATGGTATATTAACCTTTATATGCTTGGAAGGAGTATAATTAGGGTCCTCCAATGCACTAATAGCATAGCAAGCAGGTTTTTGCCAAAATTAACCACAGACTGATAATATGGTTTACTGGATTACCTTGATCTTTGGGATTTGGTGGTTTAACAGGGATCCCATCGATTTTTGCACATAACTCAGACATCTGTTTGCTAATCTCCATAAAATTATTGTTCACATAAGTCCTTAACTCATCCACATCTTTGATTTGATTCATCTGTCGGTTCTACAATCTGATGAAGTCTGGATGGCTTGCTTAATTTTCCATCTGAAAGTAAGAGTTCAAGATTTAAGAAAGCACCAATAATACCGAGTATATTGGATCAGACAAGTGAAACAAGTATACCTAACAAGCGAGGGTGTATCAAATATGCGATTTCAATCACAGATATCTGAAGCAAAGCATGACAGAGATAGACTCCTGAAATTGAGATTTAGCTTCATTCTTAATCAATGTTGTCAATTAAGCAGATTAGGAGAAGGGGTCAATACGACGATGATCGAAGGCGTGGATCGAACATACGGTCGAGATCCAATGGAATAGTAGCTGCGGAGACACGATGTACTTGACTGGATTATATGAGAGAAATAACTTGATAGGCAAAGGCCTATTCATAATAGTGTAGATATGAATATAAATAGACAAAACAATTAAATTGGATGTGGTTATTTAGTTTTGTTAAAATCTACCAAATATTCAATAAAATAGATACTTCGTATCAAACATATGATTAAATAAAGTTTTCATTTAATATAATGATCAAAGAAATCAAATATTTTTAAAATGAAATCCAAATCTTAAACTATTTTCTGGGATTTTATACTTAATTATATAGATTGTGAAAATTATATATATAACACAGAACAACACACCAACAATGCTTAGAATCCGAATAACTTAATTATCACAGAATCTCAAATCCACAATCGATTTCCAAATGATTACACATGTTCTCGTACTTTTGTTGTTCCAATTCTCGTTATTGTCTTTTGCACAACAAATCTACAATGTTATCGATTTTGGCGCTGATAATGGAGGCAATGTAGATTCAACCAATGCATTTGGTGAAGCGTGGCATTCAACATGCTCATCAAACACCCCATCCATTCTTCTTGTCCCAAATGGTGAATTCCTACTCAGGCCATATATCTTTTCTGGACCATGTCAAAGCGAAAAGGTCGAGGTTCGGATTGAAGGAACAATTGTTGCTCCGATAAATGACAATGAGATAGAAAACTCCGAGTATTGGATAAAGTTCGATCAAATTGATGGTTTGGAAATATATGGAGGAACCATTGATGCAAGAGCAGATTACGTATGGAAATGCAAGAGATCTGGCGGTAATTGCCCTCATGGATCAAGGGTAAGTAAAGTGTTTGATGATTATGTAGAATTCTAGGTTACTGATGCAAAAAATTACTGATATTGATTTTTTTTCATATCCATATACATATCTACAGTTTCTTGACATTAGTGGGGAAAATATCAAAATCGTCGGATTAACGTCCGTGAACAGCAATCAACAACACATAATGATCCATAAGTGTGAAGGTGTGGAGGTATCTGGTGTACATATTTTGGCACCAGAAAGTAGCCCTAACACTGATGGAATTCACGTTATGAAGAGTTCAAACGTTCGTATTATCGAAACCAGTATAAAGACAGGCGATGATTGTATCTCAATTGGTCATGGCACTAAAGGTTTACATATTCAGAACATTGAATGTGGTCCGGGACATGGGATTAGGTAATGATTTTCTCCCAATCTTATATATATAAGATCAAACAATATTTAAGACAATCAAACTATAAAAATAGTATAGGGAGTCTCGGATATTATGAATGGAGGCAAGAAGAAGTGCAGGATATTACCGTGGATGGTGCTGTGATCAAAGGTGCTCAAAATGGGTTGAGAATAAAAACAGTTGCGAAAGACAACCATGGTTTTGTTGAAGGAATTTTTTACAATAATATCACCATGGTAGATGTCTTTAATCCAATCATCATCGATCAAAATTATTGTCCTCACAATAGTTGTTACAGCTACGAGGTTTTAGATACAATCAATCTTGCTAGATATATTCTGATCCATTTTACAACCATATTGTCTTATTTCTTTGTTCGTGAATACAGAGGGTGCCGTCTGGGATAGAAATCAGAAACATCAGATTCTCGAACATCAAGGGAAGTTCGGCTTCTGAATATGCAAAGTTAGGACGAGCAAAGTGGGCAGTTAGGACGAGCAAAGTTAACGGAATTTCCGTTACAAATACTCTTTTTAACGGAAATTCCGTTAACTTTGGTCCGTTACAAAATTTCCGTTACAAATACTTAAATCCGTTACAAATACTTTCAACCTAAAGTTAACGGAACGAAAAATCCGTTACAAATTTTTTTTGGTATTTGTAACAGAAATTCCGTTACAAAATCCGTTATAAATGAGAAAAATATCATTTGTAACGAAATTTCCGTTACAAATTTTTTTTTGTTAAAAAAAATTTCAGAATCCAGTAAATTCATTTATAATTCACAATTCCAGTATAAATTCATTATCCCTGCAAATTCAATTCAAAATCCTGTAAATTCATTCAATAATATTGATTCCATTCCTGTAAATTCATTCAATATTCAACAAATATTCAATACAATTAAAAACATTCAATAAATTTGACGTTAAAGAAAACTAACATTCAACAAAACTAACATGGAAGAACTATTTGGATGGAGGAGTTTGATATCTTTGATCTCTCTTACCTGCATTACTTTTATCTTGCAACGATCCACGATCTGAAGGTTGTAGAGTTGTATTTGATTGAGATATAATTGTTTTCTTCAAGTCTTCAAACATTTCAAACATTTTATCATATTTCCTTTTTAAAACTCGATTGTCCTGTAAAACATTTAAGATTCATTAATATTTATGTATTAGTTGAAAATTTTATGTACTATCATAGATATACCTCTAGTAGCATCTCCATTTGATCGTTCATTTTTTCTTTTCCTTTTTCTTTTTCTATTTCTTTTTCAATAGATCTTGCATTCATTTCAATTGGAAATCTGGTAGAAGCAGTGCTCGACTCAGCAAATGATCCTCTACCAAGTCCAATGTGCCTCCCTTTTTTGCTTTGAATAAATTTTGAAATGCATTTTTGTTGAATCACCTAAAAGCGAAAAATAATATATAAGAAAATAAAACATTTAAATAATTTGAAATAGTAAAATAATTTAAAACATACATCTTCATCCGTTGTTGGACGTAATTCTTAAATTTCATCACTTTTGTAATATTCAGACACGTTTCTCTATAAAATAAGTAATAAGCTATGAGTAGATCGATAAAATATTAATTATGAACATTATAAAATAAACTAAGACTTACAATGACTTCGTTGTCAGTACCAGAAGAATGAATCAATACATTGATTCGTGATGCCTTAATGCCTTCGCGTTGCAGATTTTCTCTTATTGCACTGAAAGGAATTGACCCTGTTTTATGATTTAGTATCTTCTTAGTCCGGTTTGTTTTGTTTATTTTGGATTTTATCTGCGAATTCATATACAAGGTTATACAACTTACAATATAAAATAGTAAATAATTGAAGTATGGATGTATAAAAAACAATACCTTAAATTCTTCTGTAATCCATAATTCTTCCACACACTTTTCGAAAGTGAATCGATCAATGCATGGAGGAAGACTAGCATACATCATTTCAGTTGATTCATCATCACAAATTAATCAAAGTATTTTTCCTTTATATAGTTTCGATAACGCCTCCAAGTATTGTTGAATTTGAATTTGATGTATTGATGGGCATTTGGGTAACTGTCAAAATCAAAATCAACCTATATAATAAAAATTGAAAAATTATTCGACTAAAAAAAATCTAAATCAGAAAATAAAAATAAACATACCTCAATGTACTCGAATGCTTGTCAAAAGCTCTGAGATGTTTGTTTTGGCCAGTTCACATTCAATGGAAAAATTGTATGAATTTTTGCGATTCTATTGATCATAACATTAAATTTCTTACGCAGATGTCTAGTTGGCTGCATGTGCGTTGGCTCCCATTCTACTTTAAATCTTTCACCTTGTTTGGGGTGATCTTTCGGATGATCTATGTTTCTACCTCTTCTATTTGGTAGACTCAATTCTGAAATAAAAAATAATGAGTCAATAAATACACATAAATCAAACAATTATATAATATACACATCGATTATAATTAGTTAGTTACCATCATTATCTCCGAGGTCCGAGTCGGAGTCGGAATTAGATTCACCCATTGCTATTGGTACTTGAGTAGTTGGAGTACTCGAACCTTGAGGAGTTGGAGTTGGAATTTGAGTTGGAATTTGAGTTGGAGTTGGAGTTGGATTCGGAATTGGAGTTGGAATTTGAGTTGGAGTTGGAGTTGGATTCGGAATTGGAGTTGAAACTCGAGTTGGAATCGAAGTTGCAGTCGGAACATGAGTACTTGAAGTAGGTTCTTCATGGTCGACAGAACTTCGTGTAAATCGTCGTTTCTTACTAACCAGTGTTTTTTTGGGTGCCATTTATAATATGTGAATACAACAAAATATTCAGCACTTAAAATCAATAAAAAGAGAAAAATAAATAAAATAAAAAAATTACTCACAAAGAATATATAAGAAATCCATAATTAGGCACTACAAATCTCTAGGTGGTCTTTTCAATACAACACTCCAATCTAATTTTTTAGGATCATCCACATAGAAACATTGTTGTGCTTGTGCTGCCAAGATAAATGGTTCGTCTTGGTGCTTTAATCGTTTAGTGTTTATAGATATAATACCAAACGTATCAACTTGTATCCTATTTGTAGATTGACCATCAAACCAATTGCAATGAAAGAGTGTTTCTACATGATTTGATCCATATTGTAGTTCAATAACATAATTTAATCTTCCATAATAGTTTTGTTTATTCACTATTGGGTTTACATCTCTAACACTCAAATAACATGATGTCTCGACCGACACTAAAATCCCATCATTTTGAGTTTTTAGTCTTCATGCCATGTCATATCAGTACACACCTAGTTCGAATAAATTAAAATACTTTAGAATGTGATTGATTAACGAGTATTTGACACATAAGAAATCAACAACATGTGCATACCTTACTACACATATACAATCTCTTAAGTCTTGGAACCAAGGGGAAGTGTCTCAAAACTTTAATAGGAATGCGTTTCCCATTCGCTTTTCTTTCGACCTTCCATCTTGGCTCATTGCATCGTATACAAGTTTCTGAATTTTCAAAATCTTTTCGATAAAGAATGCAATTATTTGGACATGCATCGATCTTCACGTAGTTCAATCCAAGATCTCTAAGGTATGATTTTGCTTCATGCATTGTTTTAGGAATTGAAGTATCACCCGAAGGAATAACTTCTCGTAAGAATTCCAACAACATCTCAAAGAATTTGTTAGAAACCCCATTCAAGCATTTTAGATGGTATAAATGGAGAATAGCAGATAATTTGGTGTATTTCGTACAACCAGGATATAATTGTTCATTAGCATCTCTTAACCGGCGGTTGAATTTTGGATCATCAATCGGAGTATTTATCGGATCATTGATCGGAGTATCTATCGGATCATTGATCGGAGTATCTATCGGATCAATGATCGGAGTAGCTATCAGATCATTGATCGGAGAATCTATCAGATCAATGATCGGTGTAGCTATCAGATCATTGATCAGAGTGTTTGCGAGATCATTGATAGAAGCCATTATTAATTTTTTTCAGTAATAAAAATGAAGAGCAGTGTCCTGATTACAAAGATCAAGAAAGAAAAATAAAAATAAGAAATGAAAAATGAGGAAGATACTTAGATAAATCAACTTTAAACCAAAACAAAACTAAACCAAAACTAAACCAAAGCATACTAATCAACTCAATTATAAAATAGAAAAATAAAAATAATTTTTTAAAAAAAGACTTGCAACTTTTTCTTTTCTCTTATATGTCATTTTTAAAGTTTCGGATCAAGTTTTGACTCCACTCCTTCCTTGTTGTTTCTATATTAACATAATCAATTAATATATAAATAAATTAAATATAAACTATTAAAAATTATCAATTCATGACGTCGTTGCGTCAATCCTTTTAAACCAGCGTGATGTGTCATTTGATTCAATCGGTTCGCTGTATTTATCTCGAAAATTTTCTGAAATTATAAAAAATAAAAACTTATAAATTTATTAATATCAAATAAATATATACATATACGTATCTTTCTTCTTTTAGATCGTGCTTGTAACAAACTTCGAAAATATTTTTCAATAATCCATGATATTCAATTTCTGCTATCAACGGAGCATCATTCGGATTATAAATAGAACTGAGAACAAAACGTCATTTTGTCTCGACATTTTGTAAAAATCGAGAACAAAACGTCATTGATTCTTCAGCAAGATAATTGAGCCCCAGGTCACGAACCACCGACTTCGCATGATAGATGCATGGTTTTCGGAATTGTCGACTCACCATTTGAAATAGCACGACGCATGATGATTAATAATTTCTGAAAACTTTTATCACTCCAATGATTGTCGCACTTCAATTGATACAATTCCAAGATAAAAGAGAGTTTCAAAAACTCTGTGCAACCTGGATATTGTCAAATTTGTATTTAAACTGATATATATTTCAGTATGAGAATGAATTCACAGAAATAACGACAGAAATTTGCTTAATTTTATTTCAACATTATGAATTCAATATTCAATAGAAAATGGGAAATGAATCACTGAAAATAAAATACAGAATTACCAATCTGCAACTGGTTACAATTAAATAAATTCAGATTCACAATTCCACATAAGAAACAGAGTATAATTGGTTTACCGTAAAGATTTGATTTACTGTAAAAAATTGATTTATGTGAAAGAATTGAAGAATTCAGAATTGGACAACAATACTAATCTAAGGAATAATAGAGTATGCAATTAGTGGTTTTATCATTTCATAATACTGCAGAATACTATACACTAAGAATTGAATAACAGACTTTGAAGTTTAACAAGAAAAACTCACAAAATTCAAGAACGAAATTCACTACAAGAAAGAAGGCTTTTTCTGACCAACTCTAGCGACCAACTTCGAGGTTAGTAGCTTATAGTTTACTTTTTGAGACCACTTTTGAAGTTGGTCGCTTTATACTATAGGCGACCACTCAATTGGTCGTATGAATTTCTTTTTAAAAAGGCGACCAACCAGTTGGTCCCTTAAATATTTCAAAATTTTAAAAAAAATATCTTCCAATTTGGCGACCAAACTGGTTGGTCGCCAATTAAAAAATATATATAAATAAATAAATAAATAAAACAATGCGACCAACTAAATTGGTTTTCGGATTAAAAAATTTTAAATTTGAAAATTAAAAAATATGGTGACCAACCAGTTAGTCGGTTAATTATTCCGTAAGTTTTTAAAAAAATTGCAATTCGCCTGAATAAAAAAATTAAAATTTGAAAAATACGTCTTAAATATTTCGTTATTTTTTTTAGAAAAAAATCAATTTTACTACCAACATAACCTTCTAATTTTAATCGAATTACACCTATAAAATTTGTAATATAAATCAATAAATTTTTCCAAATTTTTTTCAAAAAATTTCATGATTGACATTTGACGATTGAAAAACTTAAATCTTGTTGTCTATTAATTATATAAACCAATTAGGAAAAAAATCAAATTCAAATAAATTTTTATGTAGGTGTCGTCAAATTGAAGGCGAATTTTATTAATATTTAATTTAACTATCAAAAGATAATTAAATAATATCATAATAATTACTTTTTACACAGAAAATTATTTAATATCATAATTAAATAATATCCTATCCTAACCCTAATTCACTAAATACACAAAGAAATTAATTTAATTGGTCAAAACTCAAAAGATTAGATTTCATTGATAATGAATGATCTTAGGGTTAGGTTAGGATTATAGTTAGGATTAAGATTAAGTTAAGTATTTGAGTTATTCGAATATTTAAAATTCAAATTGGGTCAAGACTAACCCGAACCATGCTAATACCTAATTACACTATTATGCATATATATTTAAATCAATAAAATATAATTTTTATAATATGTTCTATTTTTATGTCTATATATATAATTAAAGAATTTGTATAGACAACCTGACCTTGTCCGTTGGATAGACAACCAACGATGAGATTGAAAATATCCTAATTCTTATTAAATCTAGTCATTAGTTAGGTTTTATTTTTTTTTATAGGTAGCCTTTATAGGTTTTGTTATAGGTTAGGGTTAGCTGTCAGTTATAAGTAATATTTTATATATATTTATAGTGTGTGTTGTCTTGTCTGTGTCAGTTGTCTCCCCACGATTTGAGTTTTCTACTTCTTTTTTTTCGTGTCGGTGTGAGTTTTCTACTTCTTTTTATTGAGTTTTCAATTCATCGATTTGGTTAACCGTTCCACCGTTTTAGCGGGGTTCCGGTGTTCACTCTTGGGTTCCGATGTTCAGTGTGGGGTTCTTGTGATAGTGTTCCGGTGTGCACTATGGGGTTCTTATGGGGTTCCGGTGATCTCATCTCTGCGTGCTTCTAGTGGGGTTCTGGTGTTCACTATAGGGTTCGGGTGTGCACTGAGCGGTTCCAGTGATCTCATCTCTGCGTGCTTCTAGTGGGGTTCCGGTGATCTTATCTATGTGTGCTTCTAGTGGGGTTCCGGTGTGCACTGTGGGGTTCCGGTGATCTCATCACTGCGTGGTTCTAGTGGGGTTCCGGTGTGCACTGTGGGGTTCCGGTGATCTCATCTCTGCGTGGTTCTAGTGGGGTTCCGGTGTGCACTGTGGGGTTCCAGTGATCTCATCTCTGCATGCTTCTAGTGGGGTTCCGGTGTGCACTGTGGGGTTCGGGTGTGCACTGTACGGTTCCAGTGATCTCATCTCTGCGTGCTTCTAGTGGGGTTCCGGTGTGCACTGTGGGGTTCGGGTGTGCACTGTGTGGTTCCGGTGTTTCCCTGTGTTCGGACATTGTCTGTTCGGTGACCCGGAACATCGTACAGAGTGTTCAACTTTCTATCCAATTCGGGATTGACTGTGTTCTCAGCAGCTCGATGGCATAAAGGATGATTTTTTGGATGGAGATGAGAAATTTCCGGTCATTGTGGTTGAGGACGGCCCCATTGTGGTTGGAGCAGTTCGAGTGATTGGAAACCTAAATGTGAAGAATGCAGAGGGTTTTGATAAAGGAATTAATTCTGTAATAAACAGATTAAATAAACAAGTTAACTCTGTAAATCCAGAGTTTAATTAAAACTATTCCAATATCAAGGATATATGTGTGATTATAAATAACAGAATGATGTGCGTTGGTAATTAAAGGAAAGTTCGAGGTTACGAGTGCAAAAGTTTCAATAAACATGTACCGAAGTAATTAAAGGAAAGCTTGAGGTTACGAGTGCAAAAGTTTCAATAAACATGTGCCGAAGTGATTAAAGGAAAGCTTGAGGTTACAAACGCAAAAGTTTCAATAAACATGATTTGTGATTCCGCACAACTCTGGACAGAATCTTGAAGAATCAAATTCTTCAAAAGATTCTGAAATTTGGACGACAGACTCATCAAGCTCAGAAAGCTTCTTCAAGAGGAAAAGAAGAAAAAATGTTTTGGTTATGTTTTATCATTTGGAAGAGAAAAATTGTTGGGGGTTACAACCCCAGTGATTCCACAAGCATCGGTTTTATTTAAAATTACCTCTTGTTTTGATGTTTCAAACAGTATTTATCATTATATTTTCAGGTTTTGAAACAGTAATCAGTAATCATATTATTTATGAACAATTTAAATTTGAAGATGAATTGATAAACAGTAACCAGTTTGTCTATTTGTCATTCCTTTGCAGATTAATTTATAGTTTTTAGATTCTATCAGATTTAACTTATATGCTTTTATGTTTCCAAATGAATTCTTTTCGCCCATTTTTTATGTTATGTTATTCAATTATAATTGATCAAATCTTGAGTAAGCTACTAATCTTGAGGTTGTCAAATACTCAATTAGGTTTGATGCAATCCTTGTTAATATTAGACTCAAAGATGTTAAAAAGAGAACGATAAATTAACAAATACAATGTAGAATCTGACAGAATTGATGCATTTTTTAAACTACATTACAAAATGATTAAAATTAAGAGGTTGAACAGATACCAGTCACCCCTAATTACCATTACCATTCTACTAACACAGATATGTTAGTGTTCAGTTAACATTGAATCCTGTTTGGTTCTTCTATGTGCAGAGATTCTTCAGCCGCGTTTAGGAATCCGGCAATCACCTGAAACTTATCCATTTTCTACAGACTCGAAACAAAACCCAGGGCAGGAAACAAGCAAGCTACATGCATTTGTAGAAGAAAAAAAGATACAATGTGAAACAATAAAATAGAAACCTGTGAAGTGAAATGAAATGCCTCTGAACAGCTTCAAGCAGCTGGTCTTTTGAAGGGTTTGGGCCGGTGGCATCAACCTGCTCCACCGTCAGTTGAATTATTAGATAGTGTGATAAACTTAAAATTCAGAGCAATTGAGCAAATGAAACTCACAAGGTTGAAATATCGCCGGTATCGACTTAAGGTGTCTGCTTCGAACTCACTTAAATCAACTTTCTGCAACATGTAATGTAATGTAGAGTTGATGAAACTATCGAATAATTAATTATGTGTGTTTGAGATTAAGATTATTAATACCTACCATGGAAGATTTAGATGCTGTGATTGGTAGTTTAGATATAGACTTGTAAATTGCGGGTGTCCGGTGAGGCTTCCGTCTTCCGGTGATGCTGTTTTTGGGAATCGTCGTCATTATTAGCATTATTATTGTTAAGATCACAAGAAACTGCAGAGAAAATAAACTGGCAGGTAGCTATACATGATTATCAAATGGGCAGGCAAGGGACATGAAGAACAATGCAGCAACCAATTAAGCATCTACTGATAATTACCAATATTCGAGTTGTTATTATTATTGTTATTCCACTGTGTAGCTTCGCAATCGATTTCGTTCTCATCCATGTCGATGATGCCGTCATCCTCATGGCCGGTGGCAGGTTCGATCACACTGAGAGCATTTCTCTGTAGCTTCACCTCGATTCCGTTGGTCCGAACCTGAAATTAGTTAAATGAATAAAACAGCTCTGATTTAGGAATTGAAACACCCAAATATTACGGTAGTAATTAATCAAAACTCAGATCTCCATAATCGAATCGGAAATAAATCAAAAACCCCAAATCAAACATGGATCAGAAACAAGGAAGAACCATACCAGCCAATGCCACCTTCCAAGTCCAACGGCCTTCTTAACCACGCCTTGTAACCCTACAAGAACCGACTTAGTCCGCTATTATTCTCTGTGACTACAACCTTGCTGTGTCTCGGAAGCACATACAGTTCTAGCTTAATTCCTCACTGCTATACCCAGAAATTAACGCATCCATATCCACCACCACCACCGCCGCCGCCATTCACAGGTCTCACCATTGCTGTGACATCCATCGTTTTCTCCTCTTTTCCGGCTCTATTGAATCTGAAAACAGGTTATCGGGAGGGAGATCGAGCACGTATATTGCATGCAATGCGAGATCGAGCTGTTTCAGAATTGGAGGGAGGAGGATGTAATCGCACCGAAACCAAATTGAACACCAACACACCAGAACATACCAGTCATCGAGTTGTCAACGAAACTGAACTGAACGGGTAACCGATAAGAATAAATCGAAGATCAAGAGCGGAAAACAGTATCTATTTGGTCATAATACCAGAAAGAAGAATAATCAGAAACACGGACAAACAGATTATTAAGCCGAGCAGCCACCAAAACCAAACTGAACACCGACACACCAGAACATACCAGTCATCGAATAGTCAATGGAACTGAACTGGTAACGGATAAGAATAAATTGAAAACAATAGCGGAAAACAGTACCTATTTGGTCAGAATACCAGAAACAAGGATAACCAGAAACACGTACAAGCAGAATAGAAAGCCGAGCAACCACCGAAACCAGAACTGAACACAAAAACAACATAAAATACCAGTCATCGAGTAGTCACCGGAACTACACTGAACAACAAGAACTCAAAACCAAACAACCACCGAAACAGAACAGAACATCGAAACACAAGGAAACAAGCGAAGCTACATACACGTACTAAATTGGAAGAAGGAGACATGTTAGTCGGTTTGGTTATAAGTATGTTAGGGAAGGGGTTTTTGGTTTGGGTGGGTTTTTTGGGGAGGGGTTTTTGGGTAGAGTATTAGAGACAGTAGACGGTAGAGAAGAGGTCTTGGTTTGATTATGGAAGTGGGATGAATGGGGTGTTTTTAAATAGGCAAATTTCAAATGATGTGACAAGAAGTTCGAGAGTAATAAATAGCTATAATATAGGCAAATAGATATGTAGGAGTAGGATATATAAATTAAGGATAATATTTAGCTTTTATTAGCACATTAATCATAGTACTAATTATGTGCGCATGAGTGCACATGCTCACCTGATGTACACTCTATATGACTATACTAAGAACCCTTAAATAAGAACCTTGTGAGAACTTTGGATCCTGGCCGTTCATTGACATCCAATGGTTAGGAATAGAGTGATTATTTAAATCATTTTTGGTGGAAGATCCCAATGCAATTTATTATTTTATCTATAATATTCGAGTACACCCTTTTGTCCAAAGAATTTTTCCACCATCCACATTTACTTCTCTTTCCTATTTTTCACCTACTTCTTCAATTTTTCTTTCCCTTTTCTCTCACTTCCGTTTTTTCCCCTTCCTTCATCCCCTTCTCAAACCCTATTTCCTCCCTTTCCTTACCTCTAGTGACTTCTACCATTTCTATTAATCTCTCCATCCTCTCCAAAAAATGGACATTGGTTCTCCACTAACATCTGCTCATGTATCTTTTCGCGTTTTCCCCTAAATTTTTCCTTTCTCTAGTTACATTTAGTTTTTGCAGCAATTGGGTTTGCACTATGTCTATTCATCACTTTTTCTTAGTCTACAGTACATAGTGCACTACCCACAGTGATAGTGCACTGTCAATATTCGATCCTCATATTGGCCGACACATCGTATGACGTACAGTCATGCATGCAGTGAACAGTGATTTCTTATAACATACCGATCGTCATTCTCAAATAGTTCTTATTTAAGGGTTCTTAGTAGAAGCGCTTTGTATATATATATAGCAATTGGTCATTTTCGAAAAGGACAAGACTTTAAGGTTTTTGAATTTGATTCCCAATATATTATTTTGGAATAAATCCTTAAAATAACTATCATATTCTTCATCTTCTATAAGAAGAATATTATTGCAAAATATGGAAAGTTAATTCTCCCATTGCAAGAGAATTTCGAGGGATATATATTATAGTGTAACAATTGAATTAGATCTTTGAGACTTTGTTCAACGGTTGAAGGAGGATTTAGCGATTGAAGACTCCAGTTTCAGCTAGCTCATCGGGGAGAAATCGATCGTCATTGACTAGACCGAGCCTAGTGATCCCTCAAAGGGCCGAAGGCAGTCTAGGCCCAACCAAAGTAATAAAGACTTTGTTTAATATTTAGTGGTACGTTAATTAGAATAATTAATTAAAGTTATTATCAATTGAACTACTTAATCCTGTATCTTCTAGTACCTTGGCAATCTGGAATAACTACGTTTCTAGAAGATGACTAGATGAAGAAGAAGAAGAAGAAGAAGAAAGAAATCCTCGGAGGGCCGTAGGTTGGGAAGGAAGAATATCTCCAATAGGAGGAGCCGTAGGAAGAAGATGTTACTTGTGTAATTTCTCGATCCCTTACTTGGCTATCCATTTCTTCAAGATCGCCGACTCCTCTCCCTTCTACTTTTTTTATTCTCTTCTTTTTCTTCTCTTCTTTCCTCCTAGGGCTAACAATATTTCCTTCTTTCATGGACGACTATGCTTAAAATTTGTGAAGGTTCTAAAAAGAAAATTAAGAAATTCATCACTTAAGGTACAGATTTCTCCCCTAATTAAAGATCATTCATTTTTAATGTCATCATCCTAATGCATGTTGAATTTATTCTATCTACTTCTTTCTAGCTTCTTGGATAGAAATTTCAAGATGAGTAGTTCCGATGATCTCGTTATCGGTATATTTAAATATAGAGTATTGTCTAAGTCGTTATTTGACTATTCCAATTTTTGGAAATTCCGTCTACAACAAACGAACAATGTGAAGAATAAGGTTGAAAGTGTGATTGTCTACTACCCGAAATTTTTCTTGAATTGCGTTGATGGATTGATCATATACAACTCATATCAATCTAGATCGGAAAGTGACGGATATTTCAATCATCATTACTTCGAAAATGAGGTTTCGCACATCGGCATCGTCAACCCGATTAACATGAAGCACATACAATGCATCTTGTATCCACAATCGTCATGTAGGTACATGTATTTCGTCTCAGCCGTGATGATCTTTGAGAATGATTTAGATTACAAACTTGCATGTTTTGCAACGACAAGAACATGGTCGAAAAATGATTATCGGTTTGATCAATGTGACAGCGGCAAATGTAGAGGGGCTTGGGGGACTTGAGCACCTCCCCCCCCCACCCACAAAAATAATTTTTTTTTTCTTATATGAATAGATATTTCTTCCACGTAACCATCTTCACTGTTTAATATATTAATATAATAATACAATATAATATCTTATAAATTAGGTAAGAAGAGTTCTTATGAGAACCCTCTTCCATTACGCCGTTCGTTTTATAAGAGAACCTGAACCTTCGATTTTTTTGGTAGCAACCTGATAAACCAATACCCGGTTGCATGTTACCTATAGGATAAAAAAATGGAAAATATCCTACTGACATGGAAGGTACTAGTATCTCTGTACTAGCTAGTAAGTAGCTTACCTAGTAGCTGTTCTACCACAAAACCCTCTTCGTTCCCTACTCTTCCCTCCCAAGAACGATTTTTTTAGCGATCGGCGATATTTCCGACATCCCCCCGTCTACTGTAATTTCAGGTGTATTGTTCTGTTTTTCTATTGATGTTCCTGTATCTGATGATCTTATGTCATCATTCTGAACATTTTCAGAATAGAGGAAAGTTTGATCATTCTGAACATTTGCTGAATTTTTTCCATTATGTTCAGAATTTTTGATGTTTTGTGAGTTGTGATTTAACTCAACAGAATCATGACTAGGTGTATGAATTAGTCCTATATCTGATGATCTTATGTCATCATTCTGAAAATTTTCAGAATAGAGGGAAGTTTGATCATTCTGAACATTTACTGAATTTTTTTTATTATATTCAGAATTTTTGATATTTTGTGAGTTATGATTTAACTCAACAGAATCATGACTAGGTGTATGAATTAGTGAATCATATAATTCATACTGTCCTGGATTCATTTGATCATTTTTTGATCTGTATTCTGAGTTTTGGGCAGTATTTCCAGAATTTCTGGTATTCTGTGAATTGTGGTTTAACTCAATACATTTATTGTTTTTTTTTTGCTCACACTGATATTTTTCATATGTTTAGACATATGAACTTGTGAGTTATATTTTTCAGATTGTTTTGGGTTTGTTTGATCATTTTTTGAACTATTTTCTGAATTATTTTCCAGAATGTAATGATCATCATTCCCTGATCTTATTTCCAGAACACTGGTTTCTTTTTTATTTTTGTTTTGATGATGCCTTTTATAGTCATACCATGACTTATTTACATCATCATGATATAAAAAAATATTATTATAGCAATTTTGAAATTTATTTTCTTTTTGTGTTTCTTCTAGATTAAGATCATCTTTGAATGGGAATATTGACTCTCTAAATGAGACATCCCTAGAGACAATGAATTTTCTATCTGAAACTCTTAATATAAGATATCCTTTAATACCTTTGGGATATCCCATAAAAATCCCTTGACAAGTTTTTGGTGAAAACTTGTTTTCCATTTGTGTGACTGAGGCATAGCATAGGCAACCAAATGATTTCAAATTTTCGTAATTTGGTATTTTTTTATGAATTATTTCATAAGGTGTTTTGTTTTCTAAGGTCTTGAGGGAATTCTATTAATTAAATGGGCTGCTGTTAGGATGCACTCCCCCCAATATTCCAATGGAATATTTCCTTGAAAATGTAGTGCTCTTGCAATGTTCAAGAGATGCCTATGTTTTCTTTCTACCCTTGCATTTTGGGCAGGTGTATAGGGGCATGAGAATTGTTGAACAATTCCATGTTTTTCAGTCATTTTTTTAAAAATGTTAGAAGTGAATTCTCCCCCATTATCACTTCTAATAGTTTTGATTTTGGTTTTGAACTGTGTTTTAACCATTTTGTAAAACTTCTCAATACATTCTATTGCCATCGATTTGTTTTTAATTAGATATATCCAAGTACCTCTACTTAGATCTTCCACAATAGTTAAGAAATAATTAAACCCATCATGGGTCATTATGGGAAATTTTCCCCATATATCTATGTAGATTAAATCAAAAATATTTTCAGATTTGGAACTACTAATTGCATATTTGAGTTTAGCTTGCTTGGCTAATGGACATATTCTACAATCATATTGAATCGAATTTATTTTATTGAAAACTGAATTTTTATCAACAATCTCATTCCTACAATCTGGAATTTTTTTGTTCTTATTACAATCTGAACTATCATTATTACAATCTGTTTTTTTGTATCTAATTTTGTATTGAGAAACTAATGTCTTCATTTTTTCAGAAGAAATGTGTCCCAATCTTTGATGCCAAGTTTTGAAGTCAATGGCTGAATTTGCTAAAAAATGATGAGGGGTGAAAAAATATAGTCCATCCGTAGACTCACCCTTGCCAATCACTTTCTCGGATTTGTTTTCCTGAAATTGAAAACAATGATCATTAAATATTACTTTAATGTCATTGTCTAAGGTTAACTTGCTTATAGCTATTAGATTAACCTTAAATTCAGGAATATACAACACATTTTTTAAAATCAGATTTTCAGATATTTTTATACAACCCATTCCTTGAACCATCAATATTTTGCCACTAGGTATAGTCACAAAATGGTTATATTCTTTAACTAATGGGTTGGTGAATAGATGTAAATTACCAGTCATGTGTTGTGATGCTCCGGTATCTACTATCCATTTATCAATATAATTATTTGTATTGAAAGAAAAAGAAAAATTATTACCAGTGTTTGACTTTGTTGAAGAGATAAGTTCCTTGAATAATTGGATCTCTTCTTGACTTAGCACTAGTTGTTGACTACTGGAGGTAGTTGCTAGATTTGCACATTCTGAAACAGTGGTATTACTGCCCTGGTTCTTCTTTGGTTGAATTTTCTTTTGAAATTTTTATTTTCCTGGTTTGCCTACTAAATGATAACACTTTTCCCTTGTATGACCATAATACTTACAGTTATCACAGTAGAATCTAGTATCGAGTTTCTTTCCATTTTTAGAGTACATACCCTTTGTTCCTTCTACTGGATTCTTATCTTTTACATAAAAGGCAGATTCAGTATTTTTCTCATCGGTGTGTTCTCTGAATTTACATCTCTGTTTTTCCTCTTGAATAACTAATCCTAGAACCTTATTCATGTTTGGTAATTTTTCTAATGAAAGAATTTGGGTTCTAAGATTAAAAAAGTTTTCATTCAGTCCTAACAAGAACTGATGAATCATATCATTCTCTTCTTTTTCTTGGTAGAGTTTCTTGCATGACATACAAAATTTTTCCTTAATTTCATCAATCTGTACCAATTGATCCCAAATGGATCTGAATTTGTCATAAAATTCAGATGAAGGCAATGATCCTTGTTGTAGACAACATAGTTCGTATTTAATTTGATTTATCTTGGGAGCATTCCCTTGTTTATATCTATTCTCTAGATCTAACCATACTTGATGGGCATCATTGGTATACATGATAGTAGATTGTATTTGGGGAGATACTGAATTTAACAACCATGCAAGAACTAATCCATTAACTATCTTCCATATGTTATATTCCCTACTAGCAAAATCTGTGGGCATTGTAATCTGTCCAGTAATGAAAGCATCCTTTCTTCTTGAAACCAATGAGACTTTCATCCCATTGGACCAAGTTATATAGTTGGATTCACCAACTAATCTATCTGGAACTAATACTGCCCCCGGGTGATCACCGGAGGTTAAAAAAAATGGTGATTCTGGATTTTGTAAAGGAGAGATGTACCTTTCCAATTTGTGCCTTTTAAAAAAGGAACCTTGGTACAAACCTTCTTGATAATTGCTTGGTCGAGATTTTGCTGTCGACCCAGAAGAGGATTCGCGAGATGCTGCTGGAGTCACTATCGGATTAGGCGGTTGTACAGCAGGAAGAGTTGCGGCTAGATTTGCC
>LFYR01000320.1:364383-409491 GCA_001185155.1 Zostera marina | reverse complement strand
AGCATTGCGGAAATGGCTGGCTGGTTGACCGGAGGAGCGCCAGGACGATTGACGGCTGATACCATATTATTTTCCTGCATAGTAGGTGCCGCTGGTGACAATGCAGATGATTCCTCATACCTGGGATGAGAGAAATGTAATGGGGTTGCCATTCAGAAGCTAGGGTTTTCCGCCTGTATGAAAAAGGGGCAACTAACTACTAAAACTGTCACTAAGAAGAAGAGTTGAGAGAGAGTGGTTTAGTTAATCACAAATGATGATTAACCTTGTATTGAATAATATTATCTGTTTATCAAGTTATACTTATACATTTGATTAATGAATAATTAACTGACTAATCTCTCAACAGTTAGTTAACATTAACTAAAACTAATATTAACTAAAATCTATTTCTGGGCCGGCTTCATGCTGTGGCCTTTTCATGAGCCCAATCTGCTTTCTGGGATATTTCTGCAAGCACACATGAGTTATCCATAAATGATAACCAAGTCCTTATTTAACTTGTTTTATTTAACCAACTATCCTTGTGTTTTCAACTATTGAAAAACACTTGGATATTTATAAGCCAGTCCTTTTATAAGTTAATTTAATAGGTTTTGTATTAACCTTTTATTTATTTTTATTATGCTTAGGTCCTTAGTTCATGTTTATTGTAACTTGTTGTTTTAACCCTGGATTTCGGCATAATAATCTTATAGATATTTCTTCCACGTAACCATCTTCATGTTTAATATATTAATACAATATAATATTTTATAAATTAGGTAAGAAGAGTTCTTATGAGAACCTCTTCCATTACCGCCGTTCGTTTTATAAGAGAACATGAACCTTCAATTTTTTTGGTAGCAACCTGATAAACCAATACCCGGTTGCATGTTACCTATAGGATAAAAAAATGGAAAATATCCTACTGACATGGAAGGTACTAGTATCTCTGTACTAGCTAGTAAGTAGCTTACCTAGTAGCTGTTCTACCACAAAACCCTCTTCGTTCCCTACTCTTCCCTCCCAAGAACGATTTTTTTAGCGATCGGCGATATTTCCGACATCCCCCCCCGTCTACTGTTCTCCGGACGAGCTTCCGTCTACTGTCTGTGTTTTCGACTTTCACCGCGTTTAAAAATATCCGTCACTGTCCTCCATTCAACCTGAAGAACATTAAGAACATTCATTCCCAAAACCCCCGGTACGTCCTGTATTAAAAAATAAAAACTCATTTCTTTCTGCGACTTCTAGTTTATGGTGTGATATAGGGGTGAAGTGGAAACCGGCTTGATGCGTTGGTAGTTTCGAAAAGGCTTCCGAGGAGGCATCCAGTGAGAAGTTTGAGTATCAGGGAGAGGTGAGGTATCTGTAACGGTTTTGAGTAAAAAAAAATCTTTTATGGGGAGGTAATTTTTTCCCATTTGGCTTCTTGCAGGTTAGTTTCTTATGGATCTGATTGTTCACAACTTATCATGCAGCAACCGCGAGACAAGAGGATTGTTGAACAAATCTTCATCATCAGCAGCATCCGGCTTGAATCTTTTTTTCTCAGCCACATCGGTGGTATCCAACTTCCGGCTTAATCGTTTTTATACATGTTCATCCATCGGTCTGCATCTAGTCCGTCTGCTCTGTCTTTTTTCCATCTTCAACATCATTAACCAGATCTTGCTTGCATCAAACCCCCCCATAGCCTCCTCTGAAGTTAGGGGTTGATTTTTATTGTTGCAGATGAGTAGATCTCCATCACGCTAGTTAGCTAGCTACCATATATGAACTGTTTAATTTACCCCCTTTCATTGATTTGTAGATTTAGGATTCCTAGCTAGATATCCACTTATCGCACTTCCCTCAAGGTAAATGACAAATTTAATCTACAGTTTCTTCTCTCCATTGTTTAACTTTCTTCATTTCTAGCTTCTTCGTTTTTAATTTCTCCGTCATGACGATGTCCAATTCCGATTCTTGGGAGCCTAGCGCGAAGGTGGCGTCACTGCCTCCACCAGCAGTCGCGAAGAAGAAGAGGAACCTTCCCGGCATGCCTGGTGAGTATAAAAAAAATTCATTCCTACTCTCTTTCTCTGTTCGACTAATGCCGGTGTGGTTTTCACTGTTTTTAGATCTGGATACGGAGGTCATAGCGCTATCACCACGTAGGCTCATGGCGACGAACAGGTTCGTGTGTGAGATCTGTAACAAAGGTTCCAACGCGATCAAAACCTCCAACTCCACCGGAGAGGCCATAACCTCCCATGGAAACTCCGACAGAGAACGAACAAAGATGTGAAGAAGGAGTGTACGTGTTTCCTGAACCAAGTTGCGTCAACCACGACCCGTCTCGTGCACTCGGTGACCTCACCGGGATAAAAAAAAAACACATCTGCAGGCACTTATTTGATGATACCGACAAGTACTTCGCAATCATGGCCGAAAGCTGTGGGCGCTATCGACATGTCGATTGGAATTAAAATGGAGGTTCAGTTCAGGTACTGACATTTTCAGATTTCTAAATAGATATTTAAAAGACCAAACTGTGATTTTACAGTTTGAATTTTTGATGTTGAAGAGTATAAGTTGAAGTGAAAATAATAAGAATGTTGATCTCTGCTATATGCTCCAGTTTCATACTTTTGTTTATTGCTAAGTTATTTGTCACGATTTGTTATAAATAAAAAATGTGTGTGTTCTGCATCTTCACTTGTTTTTTGTTTATCCTTATTCCGCTTTCAAACTGGTTGAAACATTTTTTTGTGAATGCTTCCTTTCTAACTTTCTATCATGTACATGCTAAGAAGGCTGACATTGAAACATTGGATTTGAAAGAAACCATGAGAAAGAGGATGGAGTGAAGATTTGGAGAGGACAGGAGTAGAGCGTGAACGACTGGAGACCCTAGGGTTTGGCGAACAAGAGTCGCAGAGTTTGGCAAAAGACGATTGGGAGTGAGAGGAGAAGTTTAGGGTTTAGAGTTTGAAATTATAAAACTGAAAAGTGACTAAGTCTATTACATTTTTGGTATTTATACTAACCCTAATTGCTAATGGGCCAACATCCGAGTTGGGCCTGTTATACTTGATTAATTCAAATAACTAAAACCTTAATAATACTTTAGTAGTCTTAATACCCCCCCTCAAGCTGGAGAGTGTATATCATAGAGTCCCAGCTTGGGTAGTAAATTGCGCAGTGATTCAAGGCTTGCTGGCTTTGTTAGGATGTCTGCTACTTGTGATGCTGAGGAGACATGTTGTAATTTGAATAATCCAGCTTGAAGATGATCACGAATTAAGTGGCAGTCAATCTCTATGTGTTTGGTTCTTTCATGAAATACTGGATTTGTTGCAATGTGTATTGCTGCCATATTATCACAGTGTAGCACTGTTTGCTTTGATGGTTTTACCTGCAGATCATTCAAAAAATAATACAACCACATAATTTCACATACAGTTGATGCCATAGCCCTGTATTCACTTTCAGCAGATGATCTACTGATGGTTGTTTGTTTTTTTGATTTCCAGGCTATAGCTGAACCACCTAGTAAGATTGTATATCCTGTTATAGACCTTCTTGTGTTGGGGCAGTCTGCCCAATCTGCATCACAGTAGGCTTCTAATTGTAGAGGTGCATCTCTTTTGTATAGAATGCCTTTTCCTGGTGTGCCTTTGATATATTTCAATATCTTTATAGCTGAGTTAAAGTGTGAAAGTTTTGGTTCTGCCAAAAATTGGCTGTGATGGCTAACAGCAAATGATATATCAGGCCTTGTGATTGTTAAATATAACAATTTCCCAATTAATTTTCTATAGGATGATGGGTCTTTTAGTAAAGTATCATTCTCAGAGTCTCTATAATTATGAGATATTGGGATTTTGGATGGTGATGAACCCAATTGTCCAAAATCATGTAGAATATCCAGGGCATATTTTCTTTGTGATAAGAATATACCCATCTTAGATTGAGATACCTCAATCCCTAAAAAATATTTGAGCTTGTCCAAGTCTTTTATATGAAATTGGAGGTGCAAGTACTCTTTTAACTTTTGTATTTCAAGTTCATTATCTCCTGAAATAATCAAATCATCCACATATATGAGTAGACATGTATATGAATTAGTATTTGATTTGAAAAACAGTGTATAGTCAGAATGGGATTGATTATATCCAAATTTAGTCAAGGCAGATGTGAGTTTTTCATACCAGTTTCTATTTGCTTGTTTCAAGCCATATATGGATTTTTTTAGTTTGCAAACCCTGGTGTCATCTGCTGATAACATCCCTGGAGGGGGTGACATGTAAATTTCTTCAGATAATTCACCATGTAAGAAAGCATTGCTCACATCCATTTGATATGTTGCCCAGTTTTTGATTGATGCCACAGCTAAAAGGGTCCTGACTGAGATGATTTTTGCCACAGGAGAGAATGTCTCTTTGTAATCAAACCCCTCTATTTGAGTATGTCCCCTTGCTACAAGCATGGCCTTTAGTCTCTCAATCTGACCATTTGATTTATGTTTTACCTTGTATACCCATCTGGAACCAACAATCTTCCTTTCTTTTGGTCTTGGTACTATCTCCCAAGTATTATTTAGCTCTAGAGCTGCAAGTTCATCATTCATAGCTTTTACCCATTCAGGGCTTTGACTGGCTTGTTTAATAGATGATGGCTCAGTTGTGATAGATATTTTGTCTAAGTAATCAATATGTGATGTTGATAGCCTCTTATATGTTAGGTAGTCATGCATAGGATATGAGGTGCCTTTAGATTTACCATTGCTAGTGGCAAATGAACAGAAATAGTCATTTAGTTTTGTTGGGTGTCTTCTTTGTCTGCTTGGATATCTCGAGCTTGGTTGTACATCAGTTGGGGTTTGACTTGGTGTTTGTTCAGTTTCTGGGTTTAGAGATATTATTGGCAAGTCACAATTTTCGTTTGTTTGTGTTACCCTTGAGGGTTCAGAATCTGATATGTTTGAGTTTGTGTCTGAATCATCAGAGAGTAATTCATTTAGATCTGTCTCAGAGAGATCAGTATTAGCTGTTGTATTTTTGATTTGATTTTTCACTATCACTTGATCATTGGATTTGTTCTGATCCTTATTTAGAGGAAAAACATCCTCATAGAAGATCACATCTCTACTTGTGAAGATGTGATTGGTATCTAATTCATACACTATTGAACCCTTTTGGGTTGGGGATGGTCCTAGATATAAGCATTTCTTTGCTCTAGGGGAGAACTTGTCTTCCTTAACAAGGCAAGTTACATAACATAGGCATCCAAAGGTCCTTAGACCTTCATAGTCAGGCTTTCTAGAGTGCATTAGTTCATATGGGGATAGACTCTGTGTAAGCCTGTCAATGGATATCCGAAATCCGAATTCGAATTCGATTTCGAATTCGTTTAAGCCTAATCGAATTCGGATAATCGAATTCGGATACGAATTCGGATAATCGAATTCGGATACGAATTCGGATACTGAAAATACTATCCGACACTAATCGAATTCGAATTCGGATACCTCTAATAGAATTCGATAATTATCCGAATTCGAATAAATATTAAATATATAATAATTTTATAATTTTAACCTTGTCTAATATAATATTGTAATGTAATCTATATGTTTTATAATTTTAACCTTCTCTAATAAATATTAAATATCTTACACCATATTAGCAATAAACCCATCTCATTTTTTATCAAATAATATAAATATCAAATCCCTAAACCTAATCCCTAAATCCCTAAAAAAATCATTCTTATTTCTTATTCCCCCTTTCTTAAGAGTTAGCTAGGGTTTGTGATTCCACTACCTTGCTCTTTTCTTCTATTCTATTTGGAACCCCGCCGCCGCCGGACTCTCCAAATATTCCTAACTTGTTCTTCCTCCATTTTCATTTCTTCAATCGTCTACATTTGGATATCGCCCCTCCCTGCATTATACGACATAGTGTCGATTGCAATCTTAATCTCGATCTCCTCTGTTCGTTTCCGACAGTAACTGCATCCGGACTTCGGTTAGGTAAATCTTTGGTATCATCTATCCTTTTCTGTCTTACTCTACTCCCTGGTTGCGTCGAAATCTGTAATCATTGAGAGTCTAAAGACCCAATTTTCATTAAACGATTTTATGCCGTTTGTTTAATTCTGTAGATGTAACTTTAGTTTTTTATAATCTTGGATGACCAAAATCGTGCTTCAATTTTTGCTACTCAACATGTATATTCTTTTCCCCTCTCTAGAATGTGCTTCACAGGCAATATCCCAAGACGTGTTTGCTTAGAACACATGTTATGCAAATGATCCCTTACACGAATGTGAACACATGTTATCTAAATGAACACATGTCCTTCACTGTTCTCCCCATTGTGTGTAGATGACCTCTCACATGAGTGAGATAGATTAATCCGAGGACACATTTCATGTGTGTAGCCTCCCCGATGTTCATCTTTTGGAATCCATGGGTTCCAGGTGTCATCTAGTTTTGCAGACTGTTAGGATAGAAAGTTCATCTGATTTAATAATCAGAAGAACACATCAATGTACCATTAGTTTTTTATTTTAATATTCTGAAAATGGGGCTATAATTCTGAAAAGAAAGATTGCCTATCCTTTCTATTCTAATATTCATTTTTTATTTTTTATTCATTTTCAGATTTCATTTCCTAAACAGTCTACTTATTCAATATACTCAATGTCTAATGTACATGGGAATGATGAAGGTAATGTTAATACTGGAGTGATCCATTTCTATTTGATATTTTGAATTGGTGGAATGATACTGGAGTGAAGTTTCCAACATTAAGGAAGATGGCCAGAGATCTCTTAGCCATTCCAGCATCTACTGTTGCTTCTGAGTCTGCTTTTAGTTGGGGTCGTCGGATAATTGAAGATACTCGGGCTTCTTTAAAATCTGATACAGTGGAAGCAATACTGTGTTGCAAGGATTGGCTTTAATCATTTAAATAATAAGATGGTAAGTAAATTGTGAATATTAATTATGTTGGAATTTATTTTTATATTTCCTATTTGAATATTGGTTTGTTTATTATTAAACAGGTGTTCAATGGACGATGGTTAACCTGTTCGATATCTCTATGGATGATTGGATGATCTGGAAATTATAAAATGAAGCTTAGAATATGTTAAAAATTTAAATTATGTTGGATTGATTGTTAAGTACTATTTTTAAATTATGTTGGATGGATACTTGTTATGTTAAATTATGTTGGACACTTGGATACTTGGATTTAATATTTACAGTTTTTTTTTAAATATTACAGGGTTTTTTAACAAAAATAAAATAAAATATTATTTTTGGATTTTTTTATAAATGTTATTCGAATCGAATTCGGATATCCGAATTCGGATATTTTTAATCGAATTCGAATTCGGATACGGATTTTGAAATTCGAATACTAATCGGACGAATTCGGATTATCCGGATACTAATCGAATTCGAATTCGGATATAGGGGTATCCGGTTCGAATTCGTTCGATTGACAGGGCTACGCAGAAGACAACGGTGATGAAGGCGTTATCGACGGTGATGAAGACTGCCGACGGTGATGAAGACGTTGTCCGGAGTGCCGCAGGCGATTAAGAAGACACACTTTTTGGTTGAGAAAAAAGAGGTGCAGAGTGATGAACAATGTTATTTGAAAAGATGGCAGGGTGCAGTTGTCACAAATCAGATTTATAGTATAATTTTTAATCATAAAACTAAGACTAAACACACACCTACAGTCACTGTCAGTTGCCTATTTGGTGTATCAAGGATGCAGGCCGACGATGTTGATGGAAGAGCAGCTCCGGCGAGACGAAAGTATCGTCGCAGATCCTTGACGAAGGGAAAACAGAAAGAACAGCCAAACCACGGAAGTTATACCTTGCTGTCACAAAGAGATAGAACAATTGGAATCCACCAAAGTTAATCGGAATCCACCAAAGTTAATCGGAATCCACCGATTAAAGAAAGAAAGAAAAGGAAGAAACGAGGAAGAAGAAAGAGGATCAAGAAAGATACCTTGCAAAGATCAAAAACTGACTAACTCCTCCTTCCCTGCTCCGCAGTATTTATACCCGGTCTTCGCCCTGCGGGTCCAACGAAGACGGGTCATAAAATGGTTACTGCCCATGGGTTGCTCCACCCGAAATGGAGCCTTGTACCGCTACTGCATCACTATTACTCACAGTTACTCACAAAAATATTATTAAACTCACGGACGGCTCTAAATTGATCATCCATCTCACAACCAAGCTAACGACTGACGTCTAAGGACGCTTTAACCAGGCCTCTTCTATTGTTTGCTCTATTTATATTATAATATATATTACCATTGATATTATTATTATATTGCTATTTTAATTAATGCGTGTTATTGCAGATATTTTCGTCAAAATCTGCATTATGTGAAAAGAAGCTACTAACCCTTCCTTATAGCATCGGATCACGATCCAACAATCTGGTCATTAGGGTTGTGACTGCCTAACTGCCCAGATCTGATTCCAGTTTGACTTTCTGGGATCGATTTTCTAAGTTCGACTTTCCCACTTCGACTTTTCACGTTAGACTTTCCCAATTCGACTTTTTGAGATCAATTTAAGGAATTCGATCTGGGTAAAGTCGACTTTGGTAAAGTCACTCTGCAAAAGTCAACATGTTCATAAGTTTACCTGGAACCTTCACACAACCTATACGGGTCGTTCCTTTCTCGTTAGGTCGTATCTGAGTTTCTGGGTGTTGATGAATGGTGGCATGACCAAGTCTGCGATATTGTATCATAAGTTCTCCCCTTTTCTTAAGTATCAAGATTTTCGAGGGTTGCTTTCGGTTGATGGTAATGTAATTTGTATGTCAGATCCTCTTTACCAAGTATATTTCATACAAATGGTAAAATATCCTCTCTAAGTATCACTCCTAAGGGTATTTAATACAATCATTATAAATTGGGCCCAAAACGTTATTGGGCCGGGGATATTATTGAGTCGGGAACGTTATTGGGCTTGGGATATTATTGAGTCGGGAACGATATTATTGAACCTAGTCCGTCCCACTGGGCCAATTGGACGTGTTGGGCCGGGTCGTGCCAGACTCGATGGTCCTGGTCTGATAACTGTCAAGAACTTATACAACTATCAATATGAATAACTTCCATGTCACAACTTACATAATTAGATATTTAATTTGAATAACTGTCAGGGTTATACTTGTGGCACCCATCAGATAATTTTAAGGAAATAAGAAAATTGAGTTTAGCTCAGGGAAGATTATGTAAATTTTCTTTATCAACACTCTACTGTACCCATCATATGGTAAAGTAGTCCGCGAGGTTCACCGGAGAGCGTCGTCAACATATATTAGTCAATCAATATATAGGTTGAAGATGTCAAGAATCTAGAATGCAGAAAATTAATGGCAAGGAGTGTAGGAGATAAGATGGATGTCCGGATTTTCTAAAAGATGGATATCAGATGTTGTCCATATGAAATTGTACTTGGTTTTCTTTTGCTTGATTTCTTATAAGTTTAAGAAAAATTCATTTATGTGTTCAATTTATATAACTCTCGTTTTCAGCACTTTCTAATTAGAAACCTATTGTTATTTTTAGAATGAATATTATAAAAAACAGAAGAAAATATTTTAATTATAAATTACTAGATAATGTAATATTTTGTAATGTAACTAATCTTGACTAGGATTGGGCATGGTCGGGTTTGCCTAGACCCGGACCTGAGTTTTCAAATCGGATTTGGCTTCGAGAAGGTCAAAAAATATTTAATCCATACCTGAACCCAGTTTAGATGTCGGGTTTGGTCGGGTACATTCCGTTTCGGGTTTAATAAATTGATTGAATATTTTGTATAAAAAACCTGTTATTTAAATAATTTGAAAATTATAATTAAATAATTTTTATATTTTATAAAAATCAAATAAAATGGTTTGTGAAGATGGAGAGGTCCGACGACGGCGAGGAGAGGTCCGGCGATGGTGAGGAGAGGGAAAATGAAAGTGGAAGAGGAGAGGAGGGGAGAGGGAAATGAAATTTGGGTTTAAATTTTAGGATATGAAATTAACTAATTAATTTATAATTATGTATATTAAATTTTTTATAAAGTGTTTTATATAAAATTATATTAATTATTTATATTTTATTGATTTTTTTATAAATTTCTTCGGGTTTCGGATGAGTCGGGTTTTGTTCAGGTCAAACCCGAACCCGATCCAAAAAAATCAGGTAAAAATTACTCGAATTCGGGTCGTTCGCATCGGGTTTAATGGCCGAAAATATCGATCCAAACCCGGACCCGACCCACGCCCACCCCTAATCTCGACCATCGATCCATTCAATATCTTAATATGAACTATGATGAGTATGAGATGAATTTTTAATAAGAATCTTCTTTATAATTATCATATATATAAAATTCTAGGATTTCAAATTTTCCAAATTTAACTTCTTGATTTTAATTGCATTTTTAAATAAAATTTGAAAAAAAATTCTCCTTATTATTTACTAGAATATTCGCGACGGTAAAATCAAATCTCAAGGAAATAATATATGATGTGGATATGTGTTCGATATCTTAATATAGGTCATATTGAATTTTTAATTACAATCTTCTTTCTTATCGTATATATTAAATTATAGGATTTCAAATTTTCCAAATTTAACTTTTGATTTTAATCGCATTTTTACACAAAATTTGAAAAAATATTTACATACCTAATTACTAAGATTTGATTGGGTATAAGTACGTGCATTTATAAATATAACTACAACATAAGAATTGAATATATTTTAATCCACAAAAATCATTTTATTTTATCACATTGAAAATCAAGATGATGAGATCCAACATCGTAGCATTTCTTTTCTCTTTGATGATCGTGATTTCTGTGACAGGTGAGAATCAAAAGTTTAAATCGCACAATGTATCTTATTTTCTTTGTTATTAGCTTTAATACTTTCAATATTTTATTTATCCATGTGCATTTCTTGATCGATTTCTTCAGGTTGCACGGTGCAAAATCCTGTATTTGGCGGGATCTTAGGCGCCAGTAGTTGTTGTTCAAACCATAACATCGGTCATTGTACTAATGATGCTTGCAATAGTTTTTGTTAGTATGGTCCAGCAGCCTGCAGAGGTGGAGAGTGTAAAAATGATAGTAGAGGTTGTCACTGCTATTGTTGATAATTGATGATTATTGTTAGCCACAAACATATGGAGAGAATAATAATATACGGTGAAAATGAGTATGTATTCCGAAGGAATGGATTATTGATATTTAACGATTTTAAATCTTACTATCTTAAAAAAAATCTTACTATCTTAAAAAAATTCTTTATTGTCAATAATTATTCATGAATGATAGGTAAATCATTTTAAAAGGAAGAGGATTAATTATTGAAGAGTCCATTCAATTATCTAGAATATTGTAAAAAAATAATAATTACCTCATCCAAATAATTCTTAAGATTGATATATAATTCGATAAAGATATTAATAAATCTCTAATGGGTATCACTTTTGAACATTGCACCATTTAAGACATTTTCGGAGCAGGCTAATTCTGTTCTTGTACTATCTAAATATTATGTTTTTTTTCCTTTTCTTCTAAGAAAAACTGAGTTATTGATCAACAATCCAAGATATCTACCATTTCATTTGCTTAATTGCCATATTTTTGCTGAAAAATCTTTTTAATCGATAATTCAGAAGCTATGGAGTAATATTGTAACTTTAGGGGAGATGTTCCTGAATAGTCTCAATTGATTGCAGAATTTGAAATTATATTTCTGGGAGATGACACCAAAACTGTAATATGTTATAGAGTATAAACTCGAAAATGATAATACTACAGCAGATGCCTTTTCAAGAGAAATGGAGGAACCAATTCAGGAAGAAGGTTCAATTGTGACGTCCTTGTCAATTCTTATACAATATTAATAATGGGTATATTCTTCACAAAGAAAGGTATGTGATACATCTTTAATCAGATTTCACTAAAAATATACTTTTGAAGCTTCAAGATTCCATGGTGGGGGTCATTCAGGAGTAAGCAAAACCACCAGAAATATAAAAGAATTCTTTTGAATGATAAGATGTGGAATGAATTTTTTTTAATATTTGAGTTGATTAGGGGTGAGTACAAGTTTGGGTGGACAACTGGAACCATTGGGTCCCAAACTGGGTGAGTGGGAAGCAGCTAGGGCTGTTCGACCTTAAATTTAGGCAATATCCATTTGGAAAAACATGTACAAAATATAAAGAATTTTTGGCTTGTTGGGCTATTGGGCCATTTCAAAACAAATAGAATATTGCCTAAATTTATAATGGGCTAATTATAATTTATAAATTACTAATTTATTATATATTGAGTCTCATCTCTCCATTTTAGGAACTCATGTTTTTATCATTTACCCTATGATATGACACATAATTGCTCATAGGGTATTTGGTTTTCTTGAATGGATCATCATCCATTTGGAAATCATCAAAATGTTTAGGCTTGGTTATTAATCTTCCCATCCTTGTTTGTTTTGGATTTTTAGTTGTTATAGTTTTAGATTTATCATTTTTAGTGATTTGATTTTGGTTTTTATTAGCATGATTATTTTCATACTTTTCCATATTATCTTGACTGTTAGAAACTTGAATTGAAGCTCCTTTACCGTTACTTTGTATTTCTGAGTTTGCTAAGGTTGCTTGCTGTTCTGGATTCCAGCTTCGTGTATTTTGTATATTGTCTATATCAGTTTGATTTTTATCAATTTTATCTGATATAGACTGTTTTTCCAGTGCATTTCCAGACTGACCAGACTGGTTAGTTCCAGTTATACCTGGTCTATTTTCAAAAATGATTCCAGAGTTTGAATTTTCATTGATTTTATCTGAAAAATACTGTTTTTCATTTGTATTTTGGTTCTAGCCAGACTGGTTATTTCCATATATATATGGCCTGTTTTCCAAAATAATTTCAGACAGGTCTGGGTTTTCTTTTTCTATTATTTTCAGACTTGATATTGCCTTGCGTTGATGTGTATTGATTATTTCTTGCAATGGAAAAATATTATTTATTTTATTTTGTTGGTTTTTAGGTGTTGTTTGTTGGAATGAGAAAAAATCTTCCCTAAAAACAGCATCTCTACGTATGTAGAATTTTCTGATTTTCTAAGCTAAGTATTAGATATCCTTTTATATTGGGAGGATATCCCATAAATACTCCCCTAAAAGTCCTTGGAGAGAACTTATGTTCTTTGTTGTGTATTGTTGCATAACAAATACACCAAAATGTTCTTAAGAAATAATATTTTGGTTTTTCTTTGTGTAGAATTTCAAATGGGGTTTTATTATCTAAGATTTTAGATGGGATTCTATTTATTATGTAGGTTGCAGCCAAGATACATTCTCCACAATATTCTAGGGGTATGTTAGCTTGTATGTGTAATGATCTAGCTATGTTTAATAGACATCTATGTTTTCTTTCAACCCTTGCATTTTGTTGAGGGTTGCAAGGGCATGTGAGTTGGTGTATAATTCCAAAATCTTCAAACATATTTTTGAAATTATTGGATTTAAATTCTCCACCATTGTCACTCCTTATTATACTTTAATATTTTTGCAAAAAAAGTTTCTAACTTTTATGATGAATTTCTTTATGCATTCATAAGCAAAAGATTTATCTTTGATTAGATAGATCCAAGTTGTTCTACTTAGATCTTCTACTATAGTTAGAAAATATTTAAAGCCATCATGAGTGTCAATTGGGAACTTGCCCCAAATGTGTATGTGTATTAGATCAAATAAAAATTTACTTGTTGTATTACTCTTAGTATATTTGAATTTATTTTGTTTAGCAATGGGCAAACATCACAATCATTATTTGAAAAATTTCCTGAATTACAATCATTCAAAACAGAATTTTTAAGAAATTTATTTAAACTACGATCTACTTGTTGATTCTTGATGAGCATAGAAAGCTTTTGATTGGAGATATGTCCAAGTCTGTTATGCCAGATTCTGGACTTAGAGATGTTAGAAAAGGAGGATCCAACCGGGGTTTCGCTGGTGGAAGGTTTGGTAGGGATTGCGGAGGAAATGAAATCAGTTTGAAGAAGAAATGAAATCTGTTTCGATTGATTGATTGTAGCTACATAATTAGTTCCTATTTATGTACATCAATAGATGATTCTAGAGACCCACTCAGGTTGTCATAAGAAGCTATGGTTATCATGATTCCATGGGCTGCTTATAACAACCTTGCTATTTATCAATTTACAATATTAGTTTATGTAGCTTAATCTAACACTTTCCCTTCAATTTGACGTGCATTTTCTCTAACTTCCAATCTTTGTCTGATCTCAATGAACCGTGAGGATGGCATAGGTGTAGTAAATCCATCTGCCACTTGATCATGAGTTGGAATGTGTGATACTGCAATGACTCCTTTCTTTACTAGTTCACGAACAAAGTTAAACGGCACGGCCATATGTTTCATTCTTGAGTGAAACAATGGATTATACGCAAGAAATTTTGCCCACAGACTATCAATGCGGATTAATGACGATCTTGTTTGACAGAAACCAAGTTCTTGAAGTAAATTTCTGATCCAGATTATTTCAGTTGTGGCATCTGAAATTGTGTGAAATTCTGCCTCGGTGGAAGATCGAGCAACACCGGTTTGCTTCTTTGCTGATCAAGAAATTGAATTTTGACCATAGTAGATTGCATATCCTCCTGTACTTCTATCTTCCATTGATCCTGCCCAATTGGCATTGGTAAAAGATGTGATATTCGGTTGTTTTGAGGGAGTAAAAATTAACCCAAAGTGAGACGTGCCTTGAAGATATCTTAAAACTCTCTTGGCGGCCAGCCAATGAGATGTAGTGGGATTTTGTAGATATTGTCAGAGTTTGTTTACCGGAAATGCTATATCGGATCTGGTGTGTACCAAATATTTTAAAGCTCCGATTGTGGATATGTAGGCAAACTTTTCAACAAAAGGTATTCCCTCTAATGATACCAACTTAGTTGTAGATACCATTGGAGTGAGTGCTGGTTTTGATGACTCCATATTTGTACGTTTAGGTAGATTTTGGACATACCTTTGTTGAGATAACATGACACATCCATTTTCAATTATTTTTGTAAATTCTATACCCAAAAAGTACCTTAATAGTCCGAGATCATTCAATCGAAACCTCTTTGCCATCCTTTCAATAAGTCTGTTCATCTCTATTGCTGATATTCCTGTGACAATTATATCATCGACATACACCAAGATAAAAAAATAATTTGACTTTTCCTTTAATAAGAATAATGATGAATCTGAGGCCGAGATAGTATATCCCATAGATACCAAAAAATTCTGTGAGATTCTCATACCAAGTTTGAGGTGATTGTCGAAGTCCATAAATGGATTTTCGTAACCGGCATACCTTGTGAGGGTTGTTTTGATCAGTAAAACCCGGAGGTTGAGTCATGTAGACTATTTCACGAAGCTCCCCATTTAGAAAGGTGTTGTCAATGTCTAACTGCCGAAGTACCCAACCATTTGCAATTGCTATTGATATCACAATACGAATGGTTGGGAATTTAATTACCGGACGATAAGTTTCGTCAAAATCCATGCCTTCTATTTGCGAGAACCTTCTTGCGACTAGCCGTGGTTTCCTTCTTTCTGCTGATGCATCCATATTCCAGTTTTGAGGTTCTATTTCTTTCTCAACTTGGGTGAGATTTAATCCTGACAACTTGCGACAATCCACTTTCGGGATTCCTCTCGCCGGATAACGTTGAGTGTTGTTATTGTTTCCACCGCTGTTCGGAAGTGTTGATGCTTCCAATGGACCCGTGCTGGTCGGAAGTGTCTGCTCACTTGACGGTGGCGACCCTATCGGAGGATCGGAGCGGCGAAGAGTCGGTTGGTGGAACGTCGGGAGTTTCTGCAGGTGGTATGTCACTTGTGTAATTTCCCCCAAATTCATGTGCCACCTGATTTAAATCGGATCTGGTCGAACCCTCTGGTCTGATCTGATTTGGATTTGAGACTTGGATCCAACACTCTCTTTCTTGAGTGGACAATTTGCATTTCTCTCCCTGTAAATTCTTGAGAGGAAAAGAAGTTTCGAAAAATTTACAGTGAGCTACTATAAAGTATTTATTTCTTTTATAGTCCAGACATATATAACCTTGATGAGATGGGCTATAGTCGAAGAAAACACATGGGACGGATCTGAATTCATACTTGTGTTGGTTGTAGGGCCTGATAAGAGGAAAGGCTTCACATCCAAAAACACTAAAAAATGAATGTTTAGGTTTGAGATTAAAAAGTTTTTGAAGTGGAGGGGTACCATGGGTATTTGAGGGAGTGCAATTTATATGAAATACTGTAGCTAAAAATGCATAATTCCAGTATTCAAATGGAACATACCCTTGAGCAAGCAGAGTGAGGCTACTATCAAGAATGTGCCTTATTTTTCTTTCGGCAGTTCCTCCTTGCTCATGAGTGAGGGCATGCGACTCTATGATGAATACCATTTTCTTGAAAATAGGGGGGTAAGGCTCGAAACTCTCCTCCAAAATCAGATTGAAAATATTCGATTTTGTGACCTAATTCTCTTTCGACAATGACATGAATTTTTTTGAAGATATGTGCAACCTCAGATTTTCTTTTTACAGGAAAAAGCCACACATAACGAGAGAAATCATCAATAAAAATCACAAAATATTTGAATTCATCAACAGAGATAATAGGAGATGGTTCCCAAACGTCACTTTGAATTAATTCTAAAGGAATAGTGTTTTTGGAGTTTGTTGACGAAAGAGAGGAGCGACAAGATTTACCTATCGCACAAGCAACACAATTATCTAATTTATTTGAAGAAATTGGCAAGTTGTTTTGAGAGACGATTTTACGGAGAATGGCTTCATGAAGATGACCTAAGCGCTGGTGCCACAGATTCAAAGAAACTCTGGTGACATTGATAACTGGAGACTTCAAGGGCTTCAACATAGGAGATATTGAAGTGAGTTTGTATAGAGAGCCATTTATGCATTCCGCGAAGAACTACTTTATGCGTAGCTCGATCCTTCACCAAAACATAAAATGGGTGAAATTCAAAGAAACAATTATTATCAAGAGTGAATTTATGAACAGATAATAAAGAGGAATTGAGTGAAGGGACGTGAAGGATATTGGACAAATTTAACTTAACCCCTCTGTTTGGTATGACTCAATTTCCCACATGTTTGATAGGTAGTGTGGAATTATTTCCCAAAATGACCTGACTCGAACCTTGATAAGGTTTAGGTTTAGAAATGGTTTCAATAAATGGGGTGACATGATGAGTCGAACCTGAGTTTGAGAACCAAGCTACATTTGCTTCTGGGTTTCACCCATCGTTTGTTTGAGGGGCTTGGTCTGTTGTGGTTGTTACACATACTTTGGGCTAAATGTTTTGGGCTGATTCATTTTCAGATAGACTTGGGCCTTGGTACCGCCTAGGGCACTTATATGGACTGTGGCCCATCGAACCACAAACAGGGTACGGATGTCGTCGCTGTTGCTGATAGTAACCTCTGTCGTTTCTAACACGGCCGGAACGTCCCCTGAAACCCGATCGGCTGCCGCTGCTTAACCCGCGGCATTCATCGGAGACACCTGTTTAGTTTACCATGACCGACGGATCCTGGACTATCGTTGTTGCGACGTTCGCCGAAGACGGATTCCTCATCTGAATCCGTGCTTCATGGCCGGCGAGGATCCCTTGGAGTTTCGGGAATGGGATGACCGCCGCCTTGAGTGAGCACGCTGATACGATTTCGTTGTATTCTTCTCCAAGATTTGCAAAGACTGTTGCATTGAACATACGTATTGGGATCGGATTTCCAGATGCTGCCAGCTCATCGACGATCATCTTGGCTTGCTGGAGGTACTTATTTACCGGCGAGTTTCCCTTCTTTAACCCATGAAACTTCATATGCGTTTGCAGAACTTGCGATTGGGAGATGCTGCCGTATGATTGCCCCAGAGCTTCCAACATTTCTCGAGCTGTTCTCATCCCGATTGTTGTTGGAAGGACCACTTCAGTGAGCGAGGCCAGCAACCAACTCATCACCAATTGATCTTGTTTCCACCATGAGAGCAGAGCTGGATTTGGAGCGCCATTGATCACTGGAAGTGGCGCAGCAACATCTGGAGCAATGTGTTGCTGCAGATCGAAACAGTTTAGGAGCGGTCCAAACTGTAACTTACACAGAATGAAGTTCGACGGTGTTAGCTTGACGTTGATGAAGCTTTGAATTGATCCAAACGCAGGAGGAGAAGACATGATACCAGAGGCCACAAAATCGCCATTGGAATTAACTGATACCATGTTAGAAAAGGAGGATTCATCTGGTATTTCGCTGGTGGAAGGTTTGGTAGGGATTGCGGAGGAAATGAAATTAGTTTGCAGAAGAAATGAAATCTGTTTCGGTTGATTGATTGTAGCTACTTAATTAGTTCCTATTTATGTACATCAATAGATGATTCTAGAGACCCTCTCAGGTTGTTATAAGCAGCTATGGTTATCATGATTCCATGGGCTGCTTATAATAACCTTGCTATTTATCAATTTATAATATTAGTTTATGTAGTTTAATCTAACAAGAGAAGTGGTGAGACATGCCTGATTACGTCAGTCACTCATTGCAACGCCCCTCAATAAGGACTAGTGTTCCGTTACTTTACGCCAGACCCCCGGAAAGCATCCACGGTGCGGAGCAAGTGTCTACGTCAAGTACTCAAGGCAACACCTGAGAATCGCCGACTGGGACTACCAAGTCGTCGATTCCAGGGCTGCATCGTCGACTCCAGACTGGGCACTCAGGTCTGGTAGACCGAGGACTTGACCACAAGGGAGTCGGCGACTCCACCTCTGAATCAGCGACTCCCATATCTGAGTCGCCGATTTCCAGCCGTTACTTGGGAGGACCCACGTCATTATGGCACCCTTGGGCACCATAATGGATTGGGCTCCATGCTAATGAATGGGGAAACGCCCCAGAACCCTATAAAAGGGGTCCTCCACTCCCAAGTCATTCACACTTCATCACACTCCAACCAGAGCAAACCAAAGAGCCCGAGTTGTCGACTCCACTTCTGCAGGTACATTGACGTAGAGTGCGCGTCGTGGACTCCAAAGCCTCCGGCCCTCCTCGCAACCCCGCGAGCCTACTGGTAGCAGATTTCGTGCTTCATCAGCTGGCGCCGTCTGTGTGAGCTATGAATTTCGTGGCCATAACTATTACCAGACTGAGAGTATGAGTTATGACATTGATGGTCATAACTGCTGATCAGAAACTCCTCTCTGTATCGAGGAGGACTAGCCGAGGTTTCTGACTGGGAACTTATATCCTCGTATGTATCTTCTTTAGCATAGGGAGGTTTTTTCCGACTGGGCGGCTCGACTCCGTCCAACTTGTTATTGTTCTCCTCTTCTATCTCAATGAATGATTGAGGTCGTTGGAAGAGGTCGGGCAGGGTCTCCACTTTATGGAGCATAAGATTCTAGGCCAAAGGGGAGTATGGTACTGGCCCATTCATGTACCCCGCTATGGCCAGACTCGGGATTAGGTCGTTCACTTCTGTCATCATCGAAGTGAACATAATCGTATAATCCCTTAACGACAACTTGTTCTGTCGTAATGCCAGCAGTGCGTTGGCATTGTGTTTAATTCTTATCTTCCCCATATATTGAGCGATGAACTTCGAAGAGAGGCCCGCGAAGCTGGAGACCGAGCCAGTTGGCAGACCAGAAAACCACCGATAAGCGCTGCCTTTGAGAGTGCCGGGGAATGCTCGACACAACCGTCTGTTATTGGTGGTCTGCGGTTCTAAGATGCTAAGGTAGAGGTTGATGTGATCTTTTGGATCACTCGAACCGTCATACGCTTCTATCCATGGTACCCGCCAGGTTAGTGGAAAAGATTCTTTCAAAAGGTCCTTGTGAAAAGGAGCGCTTTTGATTCTCAAGAACTCGATCGGACTACTGGTGACCGGATTGTCAGCTAGCTTCCGACGGAGATCTACTACGAACTTTGTTGTAAGAGTCTTGTCAGTGTGATTCTTGCTAGGTCCAGCCTTTGCTTTAGGAGGCACTGGAGATTTCCTCTTTTTCTCCGCAGATGGAGAATAATAAGACCTAGATTCACCCGCTCCTTTGCGGATGATGGTCTTGTTGCCCCTCGCTTTCTCGAGGTTGCTAACTCTTTTTTCTATGGAATCCATAAAGTTAATCAACCTCTCTTCTAGCGCAGGAGTTAGGTTCACTCCCCCATTTGATGGGAGTGATGAGGGCACCTCATGTGCCGACAGTGGTGTATTGGAGGTTGGTATAGTACGGGAACCAACCCTCCTACCAGAAGCTCCTACTTCAGTAGCAATAGAGGGAGCTTTCTTTTTATGATCCTTAGTAAAAGGAGCCATAAATGGGATGGTTGCTTCTATCGGGTCGAAGAAACAGACTACGAGTGGAAGTTCTTCTGAAGTATCGGAAGCTATGGGTAGATAGCTGCCCCCCCGGGTGTCACAAAACAGAAAAAAATTTATATAATATTTCTTTTTAGTTTTGTGACCCCCTTGAGCAGTACTACTAGTCCCCAACTCAGTGATGAATGAAGACGATAAATGAGTGGTCTTAATCAGCCAAAGCGATGAATGAAGACGATGAATGAGTGGTCTTATTCAGCCAAAGCGATGAATGAAGACGATGAATGAGTGGTCTTATTCAGCCAAAGCGATGAATGAGTGGTTTTATTCAGCCCAAAGCGATGAATGAAGACGATGAATGAGTGGTCTTATTCAGCCAAAGCGATGAATGAAGACGATGACCAAATCGATAATTCAAGTGTGGGAATCGCCTACTCAGTGTGGGAGTCGGTGATTCAGTTGGAAATCATCAATTTAGTGTGGTAGTCGGCGATTCAGTTGGGAATCGTCGATTGAGTTGGGATTCGTCAATTCAAGTGGGAATCGACGATTCAGATGAGGATAGGTGATTTTCTATGAAAAATCCAACCTATATGAAAGTGAAAGTACCTGAGCAAAAGGCATTGACAGTACTTGCTCAAAAAGCTAAAGAAATCGGCGACTCCCTACATGGAATCGGCGATTCAACTTATGGCCTTTTTTGAACCAAGCCGTGGACAGCACTCTTAGCTAGCAGAATAACCCAGAATCGGCGACTCACTAGGTGGAGTCGGCGATTGCCTGTATGAATCGACGATTCCTTGACACAAAGTCAGCGATTCACCCCAAAGGAATCGAGTCGAACTTTGCGAAGAAAATTTCGCGATTACTTGGGAGGGCCCGCGTCATTATGGCACCCTTAATAGGGCACCATAATAGAGTGGGCCCCTCACTAATGAATGGGAAAACGCTCCCAGAACCCTACCTATAAAAGAGGTCCTTGGGGGTCATCCACTCTCAAGTCATTCACACTTGACAAACCCCAACCAAAGCAAACCAAGGAGCCCGAGTCGCCGACTCCCACGTGAGTCGCCGATTCCCCTCTACTTCTGCAGGTACATTGACGTAGAGCGCGCGTCGTGGACTCCAAAGCCTCCGACCCTCCTTGCAACCCCGTAAGCCTACTGGTAGCAGATTTTGTGCTTCATCAGATTCACATCGTCGTTTCGGTAAAAATAAAAGTATGGGGTTTTTCGCCTTTTTTCACTCTCAGTGATTCTACAGGTCCACCTCCGGAATTTCCATATACGATTTTGTGATTTTGAGACCACACATCACGTGAAAAAAGTTTTCTCTACGAGTACCAAAAAGCAGAATTTCCCAACAACGCCATGAATCTTTTCTGGGATATGTCTAAACAGGCATCCCATAAACCACCTCCGGTGGCACGATTTTCTGCCGAAAAATTGCAAATAATTTGCGACATTTTTTGCTAATTTCAAACTTTGGGGACTAATAGTACTCCTCAAGGGGGTCACAAAACTGCAAAGAAATATCATAGCAGTTATGGCCACCAAAGTCATAGCTCAGGCTCTCAATCCAGTAGCAGTTATGGGCACCAAAGTCATAGCTCACGCCCTCACTCCAGTAGCAGTTATGACCACCAAAATCATAACTCACACTCTTGGTCTGGTAACAGTTATGGCCACCAAAGTCATAGCTCAGGCTCTCAATCCAGTAGCAGTTATGGCCACCAAAGTCATAGCTCACGCCCTCACTCCAGTAGCAGTTATGACCACCAAAATCATAACTCACACTCTTGGTCTGGTAACAGTTATGGCCACCAAAGCCATAGCTTACGATCTCAATCCTATGACAGTAATGGCAACCAGAGCCACAGTTCACACTCACAATCAAGTGCGTCACGCTGATAGTGAGGAACTATCATCTGTCAGAAGAAAGATAGGATTGGCCAGAGTAACCAGATAGGCTATGCATCCGTCAGTGGCAACCAAACATCAAAGGAACTCATCTATTCTTTTGGTTGTCGTTTCTATTATTTTCAACCATGTAATAGCGATATTATTCTTAGTAGATGTCTCCTTTAATCCATGGAGGTACTATGCAATATGTATGCCATATCATATTTAGAATAATCATCCATCACTTCAGACGGATCAATCATCCATCGCTTCGGCTGGGTGACATCCGTCGCTTCGACCTAATCTATCATCTATTCGACCCACGAGTGAAAGTAATAGTTACAAAATCTAATTTACGACAAAGAGTCTAAATTACGATTACAAGTCTAGTTTACGATTTACGAGTTCAAGGTGCGACTTTAGAATCTAAATTACAACTCTCACAAATATTTGCGAATCAAACCCTAAGATTCCAAATATTTATGAATCTAAGTTCTCTTTCAAAATCTAATTTACAACGTACAAGTCTAAATTACGATGAAAATTGAATACGCCTATGATTTTTTGCAATTCTGAGTCGATTTGGGAATTGTCTGCGAATCTAACTGACGGATGAATTACGACTCTTAATTACAGCCAAGCTTACGGCCAGAGCGCCTAAGTGGGGGTTTGACAACCAAACTTAAGTCCAGAGTGCTAAGTGGGGGTTACAAAATATAGTTTATGACCGGAGTGTCTAAATTACGATTTACGAGTCAATTTCGAGCCTTCTATCTCTTTGGGCAGAAGTCGTGACATTTCAGGGGGAGCATCACAAACTCTCCCGGCACTTCTGTCGCTCCGGCCGGAAGTTGTCGATTATGAGCACGGTAAATCTGTCACTTTGGCTAGATTTATCGAGGATTTATCGAGTAAGAGGAGGAGTCACACGAAAGGTAATAAGTCAATATAATATGCGTTTTAGACTAATGTGGTTGTTTTGCAGGATGTTTTCTTTTTTGCAGATATGATCTGGTCGCTTCGGCCAGAATCAGATCTATTTTGTCGCTTTGGCCTTAATAGATCCAGATCCATTTTGTCACTTTGGCCTTAATGGACCAAGAATTATTTTGTCGCTTTCGCCTTAATAATTCTTCTATCTTGTCGCTTTGGCCTTGATAGACTAGAGATCATTTTGTCGCTTTGGCCTTAATGATCTCAACCCATCTTGTCGCTTTGGCCTTGATGGGATAACCGTCGTTGCGGACACAAAAGTCGCTCTTGATCAGAGTTGACTATAAACATTAGTTCTGATAGTGAACTAGATTCTAATAGTGAATCAGATTCTGATAGTGAATCCATGGATTCTGTCGCTTTGGCCGGAATCAGACTCTGATAGTGAGTCAATTCATCTTGTCACTTTGGCCTTGATGATACAGCAAAAGTCGTCCTTGATCAGGGATGGACTATAAACACGTAGTTTCGTTGGCCTGGAACTAGATTCTGTCGCTTCGGCCAGAATCAATCAATTTTGTCGCTTTGGCCTTAATGGATACGGAATCATTGCGTCGCTGTGGCCACAATGATTCGATCCTATCTTGTCGCTTTGGCCTTAATGCGGATCCCACACACAACCATGCTTGGGGGGGATACTGGCGATATACTCTTGTTTCTTGTTCTCTCTTCAGGGGGGAGTACTAGTGAGACATGCCTGATTACGGCAGTCACTCCCAAAACGTCGTTCAACAAGGACTAGGGTTCCGTCGCTTTATGCCGGACCCCCGGAAGGCTCCCACGGTGCGGAACAAGTTCATCATCAAATCGCTGAATTAACCCGTAAATTACGATTGGACTACCAAATCGCTGACTTTAGGGATAAATCGCCGAGTTAGGGTCCAGATCGGCAGTATGGTAGACTACATATCTCGCCCCTTGAAACTCGGCGAGTTTGCCCTAAATAGGCGATTTCCATACCTCAATCACCGCTAGCCTACGCCATAACGGGCCATAAATGCGCCCTCCGAGACCCTATAAAAAGGGTCCCAAGGGGACACTCAAAGGCACCACACAAGTTCCACTCTCACTAGAGCAGCACTAAGAGAATAGCCGATTCTCGCTAGAATCGCCCATTCTCTCCTTCTAGATATTTGACGTAGAGCGCGTGTCGTGGACTCCAGAGACTCCGGCATGACCTCGCACCACCGCGAGCACCTTTGTAGCAGATTCTGTGCTTCATCACTATCCTTATTCTTATCATTGGGAAATCCTACGATATGATAACAATCCTTTCTAATGTGTCCATAGTATTTGCAATTGTCACAATACTTGGATGTGTCCAACTTCTTTGCATTCTTGCCAAATAGCCCTTTTTCTTCTTCTTTTTCATTGACCTTTTTAGCAAATAGGGCAGATGACTCTATGCTAGGTTTCACTTTTGTCACTAAAGTTTATTTTCTGTTTTTCCTCTTTCATGATTAGATAAAAAAATTTGCTCATGCTAGGTAGCTCATCATAAGATAGGATCTGTCCCCTTAAGGTTTTAAAATCCTCATTTAGTCCCAATAGGAATTGATTAACTTTGTATTTTTCTAGTTTATCTTTGTATTTTGGGGTACAAGTGCTACAAAAATCTATATCTTCTAGCTCTAGTTCTTGATTCCATAGAGCTTTGAATTTATCATAGAAAATTATAACACTATCACTACCTTGATACAAATTATTCAAATCATACCTGACTTGATTCACTTTAGGGGCATTTTCTTGGTTATACCTTTCTTTGAGGACTTTCCATGCTGCACTTATCACTTCAGTGAGCATCAATGTGAAAGCTATCTGAGGAGAAACAAAATTCACTAACCAAGATACTACTGGACCATTGACGGTCTCCCATGCTTCAAATTCTTTACCATTAACATCCTCTGGTTTCTTCACATTGCTATTAATAAATGAAATTTTTCGCCTAGAAAGCAATGACAACATCATCGCATTGGCCCAAGTGGCATAATTGGACTAACCAAAAAAGTTTATCCGAGACCATGAGTGCCCCTGGATGATCATTGGAATTCAGATAATAACTGATTCCCGATCATTGATTGCAGAAACCTGGCCGGATTTTCTGTTCTTGCTAGACCGATGTGATTTATGGTGAGATTTATGCCAATGTTTAACAGATAATGGGGACTTACGACGAGTTGATCGCATGATCGACGGGGACGTCGCCGTCACAGTACTTGACTCTGAAGAGATCGGCGCCCCTTTCTTCTGGAGAAGCATCGACATTTTTGTCTGCGGAAGCATGGCCGTATTTGTTACCAGCAGATACCATGTTAAAATGTGGGATTGCACTTTCTTCTTTAGCAGTGAGGAAGAGCTGCACCGGAGCGGGCAGTAGATGCTTGCCGGACGTCGAGAAATCAGAGAGAAGGGGAAGAAATTAGGTTTACTCATATTACCTAATTTCTAACCGTTGGTTACTACTGTAGATGATTAGTAGTAACTATTGAATTAGGAGAAAATGAAATCAGATTGAATTAATTGAATGTTAATTAAACTGATTTGTATTAATACTAAACTTATTGAACCAAATGACCAACTAACACCAACTAACAACTAACTATCTTTAATTGACTAATTCAAATACGGACCCAATTGCTTTCTTTTATTTCTTTGGCTTATCTGAATATTTATTGAAATATTTGCAGCTTTGTCCCTGTATTCCATTTCCTTCTTGACAAACCTGCATACCTGTGTTTTCTCTAATATACGTTAGCCCAGTTAGTCTTAACTAATGCTAATTACTTCTTTAGAAAGTGCAAAAGTTTCTGCTTTTCACAATTTCCACAATTATCGTTTAAATAATAATTAAAGTAAGAATTGATTTATTAAAAAATGTTAAAGATTTTTTGTTTGATGAAGATTAGGTGATTCATTAATTACGAAAAATTAAAGTGGAAACTAATACTAAAATTTTAACAAAATTATATGTTCACCATCCACCTTTGTATTGCTACAGCCTCCGTGCGAGTCCGGTGAGTATTAGATTTAGGTAATTGCAAGGCAGATTTGGTGGTGGAGCTAAGATCGTAGGATACACCGGAGAGGTTGGAAGTCATGGACAAAGGAAGAAGAAATAAAATGGTAAAAGGAAATGACATACACTATTTTAATATTAGTGACTCACTACATGGCAGTTAGTGAGTGAGTCACTCATGTTCGTATAGATGTAAATATACCTAGATCTAAGGGTAGTTATATCATTTGTGTTTATATAAATCGTATAAATACAAGGCCTTCAAGTGAGTTATAAAAGAGTGATCAGGATGATTAAACTACTGTTTGAACTGAACTGGATCAGTATCCAAATAAACATAATGTGAGGTTATGATAGTTTGAATAAAGAAAGAAACTGCAAGGCTAAAGAGATAAAATTCACCACTTATGAAGGCAGACGGGAATTGTTAAAGAACACAAGGACGAGGCTGCAACTTTAGCCATTTAAATAAAAGCAATCGTTCCAAACGGATTCGGGCCACTATTCGACTACTGATCCATTTAAATTTACAGTTAGTTAAAGATGTATTAATCAGTAGTTACTTAGTTAACAAAGTATTAGCTAATAAATACTGAGTTGTAATGATATTGAAAATATACAATTTACACAGTTAATATAAGAGATTAAACTAATCTCGTTTCTACAGTGTCAACAGACGAGAAGTTAGATATCTCGACTAAACCTAACTTCTCCCCCTTTCTCATTTAATTTCTCCCCGTCCGCCGAACTTTGGTCACCGGATTTGTGTGTTTCCCCTTCAACGAATCGCACCCACATTTTGACATGGTATCTGCCGGTAGTAACGGCCGTGCTTCCGTTAACGAAGGAGAACAAGAGCTCGTCGTCAACCAGAATGAAGATTAATCAGGATCGTCAAGCTCTGCTCCATCTTCTCCGTCGTCAATTATGTATTCTCCTCGCCACAAGTCGCGTTCATCCTCCAAGAGCAGACGAAAGAGTCACCACCATAGGCACCGCTCCCACAAATCCAGAAGATCAGGCCCTGTTTCAGCAATAAATGACAGGGAATCCATATATTACCTGAACTCTGGAAATCATCTGGGGGCACTGATGGTGGTAGATAAACTCGATGGGGAATCTAATTATGCGAGTTGGGCCAATGCCATGAAGCTTTCCCTACTGTCCAGAAGAAAAATCAATTTTGTGAATGGGAAAATTCAAAAACCAGAGGATAGAGGAGGAAAAGAATTTGAAGCTTGGGAGACTGTCAATTGCTTAGTTCTCTCATGGATAGTGAACAGTGTGTCACCTCAGATCTCATCCTCACTGATGCATACTGAAGAAGCAAGCATAGCTTGGAAAGATCTTCAAGAGTGGCATAACCAAGGAAATGCACCTAAGGTTAACCAAGTGAGGTATGATCTAAATAATTTACACCAGGGTTCTGATAGTGTAACTGAATTTTATGATAAGTTCAAATCTCTATGGAATCAAAAGGTAGAATTAGAAAACATAGATTTTTGTAGCTCATGCATACCTAAGTATAATGAAAAACTAGAGAAGGATAAAATCCATCAGTTCTTGTTAGGACTCAATGAGGATTTTAAGACCCTAAGAGGGCAAATTCTATCATATGATGAATTACCCAACATGAGCAAATTATTTTATCTCATCGTACAAGAAGAAAAACAGAAAACTATTTTCAGAGATAAAAATGACAAGACTATAGAACCATCTGCCTTCTATGCTAAAAGAACAAATGAAAAAGAAGAAGAAAAAGGATTCTATAGCAAAAATGGGAAGAAATTAGATGTTTCCAAATACTGTGACAATTGCAAGTATTATGGACACATCAGAAAAGATTGTTACCATATTGTTGGTTTTCCAAATGAGAAAAACAAAGAAAGTTCCAAGAAAGGAAACAAGTTTAAGAAGCCAAAGATTGAGTCTGCAAATCAAGCTTCATCCTCAAACTCTGCCATTCCAGGGATGTCTAGTGAAGAAATTATGATGCTCAAGGATTTCTTGAAAAACAATGGTATATATGAGTTATTTTTCTAGTACTTTAAATTTTAAAATAAATCACATATGCAATGCAATAGATCTAAAAACAGAATGGATCATAGACACTGGAGCTTCCCAACATATGACTGGGAATCTTCAGATTTTTGATAAACCACAAATTGAAAATGGTGAGTATTTTGTCACCATTCCAAGTGGTGAGATATGTACGACTAAATCCACAAGAAAAATAACACTTTCCAAAGATATAGTCCTAGAAGATGTTATGCACATACCAGAATTTAAGTAAACTTAATTTCAGTTAATAAATTGACTCTGGACAGCCATTTAAAGATATTGTTTGATGATAAAAATTACTATTTTTAGGAAAGCAAGTTAGGGAGAGCGATTGGGAAGAGTAGGAGCCAAGATGGGCTCTACATATACAACTCCAATCCCCCTGGTTTTGCATACACAGCCCTAGACTCTAGAACTTGGCATAACAGACTTGGACATATCTCCAATGAAAAGCTTGTTATGCTTCAAATAAAGTGTAGAATGAAAAGTTTACTGTGTACTTCAAATAAAAGTGTAAAACATTCTATTTTAGATGATTGTAATAAAGTTTTTTTTTCAAATAAAAATTGTGATGTTTGTCCATTAGCCAAGCAAAACAAACTCAAATATGCAAAAAGATCGACATTCCACAAACATTCAGATCGACATCCTCAGAGGGGGATAGACGTCAACATTTACCTTGGAATTTTAACCCTTCAAAAGAGAAGGACAGGATCGACATTCCATAAACATTCAGATCGACATCCTCAGAGGGGGATAAACGTCGACATTTACATTGGAATTCGAACCCTTGAAAAGAGAAGGACAGGATTGACATTCCACAAACATTCAGATCGACATCCTCAGAGGGGGATAGACGTCGACAATATTCACTGTTGACATCGACATCCACAGAAAAGGATAAGATCGACCTTCATATGACATCGACATCTTTAGGGAGAGATGAGATCGACTTTTAGTATGATCGTCAACATCCTAAGAGAAGGAAAGAGTCAACCATCACATGACATCGACATCCTCAGAAAAATATGAGATCGACTTTTGTACGACATCGACATCTCCAGGGAGAGATGGGATCGACTTTCTGTACAAACTTCGACATCTTCAGAAAAGGATGGCACCGACTAAAAGAAAGCATCGACTTTAAGAAATCGACATTCCAAAAAAGTCGATCATCACAAACTACACCGACGTACTTCAGAGTAAAGGTGTAAAGCAAATAAGAAAAAGGGTAAAATATCTTTATTCAGAATTACAAGTAAAAAGAATGAAAATATTACAAATCCCTAGTTAAAATTGATACGGCGACGCAAGCGGCGAGGAACCTGATCCAGCAGGGACGCCTCCGATGTCGACCACGAGGAAGGACAACAGCAGGCGGAAGATCGCCAACGTACCATTCCTCAAATATTGATTCCCTGGCTCCAACGGAAACACTCTGCCGCTCAACAATAATTTGGCGCAGAGCAGGAAGATTCAAGGCCGAAGACCAAGGATCCAAAATATTCATAATTCGATCCAGCTCCTCGATCTCCCCGTGAATAAAATCAGCAAAAAGACTCACAAGAAGAGCCATGGATGAAGGAAAGGGAGCACCTAAAGGCTCTATTTATAGACCCCAATGCACACAAAAGGACGAAAAAGAGTAAAACTGATCAGAAGAACAACCCTTCCAAGATCAGTACAAAGACTCGACTTTTTGGCCAAAACATCAGGAATCGACTTGTAGCAAAGAAGTCAACACAAGGACCCAAGGAATCGACTTTTCTACAGAAGTCGATGGGCAACATTCAGATCGACATTTGCACAAAAGTCGATCAACACTACGGAGGATCGACTTTTTCTTCCCACACAGGGGGGTGTAGAAAAAAGAACCCTGACAAGTTGGAATTGCGGAAGTTCGCCAAGGCAGGAGGGATGTAGGAAAAACATTCCTGAGACCTTAAAAAGTCATCAAGGCAGGGGGTGTAAGAAAAATACTCCTAAGAAATCGTGGAAGTCCACCCAGAAAAAACAACATAGATGGCGGTACGGCAGCAAAATAAACTGAGCCACTCTAAGATATTTGAACTCCTACAATTACTGGACGCAGTGACAAAGTAGGACGTCAAATTAACTCTACCTTCGGAAGAACGTGGGCGGAGAAAGTCTTGGTGGTAACAGGGTCAGAACGCGTATCCCATCTAAAAAGAACAAGCCCCACCTACGGAAAAATGAAGTTAGACGGGGAACACAAGGCATACCCACCTGCAAAGAACGTAGGCCAAAAGGGAAGCGTCCAAGAGTGAACCTCACCTATGGAAGAACGTAGGTAGACGAGGGACGTACTCAAAAGTGAACATCACCTACGGAAGAACGTTGGTAAACGGGGGATATATCGGCAAAACACGCACTTCTTCTACAAAAGAACGTAGACAGAGGGGTAAGTGTTCAAGAGTAAACCTTACCTACGGAAGAACGTAGGTAGACGAGGAACGTACTCAAAAGAGAACCTCACCTACGGAAGAACATAAGTAGACGGAGGACACATCGGCAAAATACGCGCCCCTTCTACAAAAGAAGGTAGACAGAGGGGTAAGTGTTCAAGAGTAAACCTCACCTACGGCAGAACGTAGGTAGACGAGGGCCGTACTCAAAAGTGAACCTCACCTACGGAAGAACGTAGGTAGACGGGGGACACATCGGCAATACACGCACCCCTTCTACAAAAGAACGTAGACAGAGGGGTAAGTATTCAAGAGTAAACCTCACCTACGGAAGAACGTAGCTAGACGAGGGACGTACTCAAAAAAGGACCTCATCTATGGAAGAACATAGGTAGACGAGGGGCCACACTCAACCTCAGCCGCAGAAGCAGCGAGCAAAAGGAGGGGGCAAGTATTCAAAAAATCGACCTCACCTATGGAAGAACATAGGTAGACGAGGGGCCACACTCAACCTCAGCCGCAGAAGCAGCGAGCAAAAGGAGGGGGCAAGTGTTAAAAAAACGGACCTCACCTATGGAAGAACATAGGTAGACGAGGGGCCACACTCAACCTCAGCCGCAGAAGCAGCGAGCAAAAGGAAGGGGCAAGAGTTCAAAAAATGGACCTCACCTATGGAAAAACATAGGAAGACGAGGGACCACACTCAACCCTAGCCGTGGAAGCAGCGAGCAGAAGGAGGGGGCAAGTATTCAAAAAATAAACCTCACCTATGGAAGAACATAGGTAGACGAGGGGCCACACTCAACCTCAGCCGCAGAAGCAGCGAGCAAAAGGAGGGGGCAAGTGTTCAAAAAATCGACCTCACCTATGGAAGAACATAAGTAGACGAGGGACCACACTCAACCCCAGCCGTGGAAGCAGCGAGCAGAAGGAGGGGGCTAGTGTTCAAAAAATAAACCTGACCTATGGAAGAACAGAGGTAGACGAAGGGCCACACTCAACCTCAGCCGCGGAAGCAGCGAGCAAAGGGAGGGGGCAAGTATGCAAAAATGAACCTCACCTATGGAAGAACATAGGTAGACGAGGAAGTACGCTTAACCTCAACCGCAGAAGCATCGGGTAGAAGGAGGCAAGAGCTCAAAAGAGAACTTCACCTATAAAACAAAATAGGTAGAAGGGACAACTCTCAGCCCCAGCCACAGGGAAGGGGACTCGAACATTGCTCGGAGACATCTCAGCAAGGCGTCAAGGTGAGCAAGAAGGGTTCCGCTCGGAGTATGCTTCGGCTAGGCAAACAAGCTAGGCAAGCTGCGCAAGGAGTATGCTTCGGCTAGGCAAGCTGCGCAAGGAGTATGCTTCGGCTAGGACTAACTGGACAATAGTTAGCGAAAGCATGTGACAACCTCCGTGGAAGCATAGGTATAACCTCGCAGGCATAGAGGGGGGGAGAACTGGTGAGAGAGGATCTCGCATCCCTGGACATCACCAATAGCCCACACCCCAGCACGCAAAGAGGGGGGGAATACTGATAGTACATGGTCCAACACACAGACCATAGTACTAAAAGACGTATCCCAAGATATCTAATACGCTGAGGAGGGGGGAGTACTTGTGATACAGTATCCCGAACCCGGTCACAGCTTACCAGCAACTAGATGTTCGGATAACCTAAGATGAGTTGAAGTACCTATTCTAGGATTGGGGAGGTCCCAAGTCGAATCCTAGGAAGATCGACTTTCCTGAGGATCGACTTCTGAATAAAGACGATCACCAGGAAAGTCGGATCCCAAGAAAGTGGATCTATGGAAAGTCGACCATGGGCCTCGATCTGATCAGTTAGGCAGTTACTGCCCAAATGACCAGATTACCCCCATAAGAATCCCTATAAATAGGAGGCATCCCCCACTCATTAAAGGCAGGTCATTTGGAGTGAAAGAAGTCCTAGCGAAGCAGAGCTCTGCACACTTGAGTTCCAGTCCGATTTCCCGCGGAGTTCCCCGCTTGGCGCTTGCTAGCGCGTCTTGGAGTACTGGTCGGGTTTCACCCCCATCACATAGTATTTGCAATTGTCACAATACTTGGATGTGTCCAACTTCTTACCATTCTTACCAAATAGCCCTTTTTCTTCTTCTTTTTCATTGACCTTTTTAGCAAATAGGGCAGATGACTCTATGCTAGGTTTCACTTTTGTCACTAAAGTTTATTTTCTGTTTTTCCTCTTTCATGATTAGATAAAAAAATTTGCTCATGCTAGGTAGCTCATCATAAGATAGGATCTGTCCCCTTAAGGTTTTAAAATCCTCATTTAGTCCCAATAGGAATTGATGGACTTTGTCTTTTTCTAGTTTATCTTTGTATTTTGGGGTACAAGTGCTACAAAAATCTATATCGTCTAGCTCTAGTTTTTGATTCCATAGAGCTTTGAATTTATCATAGAAAATTATAACACTCTGACTACCTTGATATAAATTATTCAAATCATACCTGACTTGATTCACTTTAGGGGCATTTTCTTGGTTATGCCTTTCTTTGAGGTCTTTCCATGCTGCACTTGTCACTTCAGTGTGCATCAATGTGAAAGCTATTTGAAGAGAAACAGAATTCACTCTCCAAGATAGTACTGGACCGTTGACGGTCTCCCATGCTTCAAATTCTTTGCCATTAACATCCTCTGGTTTCTTCACATTGCTATTAATAAATGAAATTTTTTGCCTAGAAAGCAATGACAACCTCATATCATTGGCCTAAGTGGCATAATTGGACTCACCAACAAGTTTATCCGAGACCATGAGCGTCCCTGGATGATCGTTGGAATTCAGATAATAACTGATTCCCGATCATTGATTGCAGAAACCTGGCCGGATTTTCTGTTCTTGCTAGAACGATGTGATTTATGGTGAGATTTATGCCTATGTTTAACAGATAATGGGGACTTACGAAGAGGTGATCGCATGATCGACGGGGACGTCGCCATCGCAGCACTTGAGTCTGAAGAGATCGACGTCCCTTTCTTCTGGAGAAGCATCGATATTTTTGTCTGCGGAAGCATGGCCGTATTTGTTACAAGCAGATACCATGTTAAAATGTGGGATTGCACTATCTTCTTTAGCTGTGAGGAAGTGCTGCACCGGAGCGGGCAGTAGATGCTCGCCGGACGTCGAGAAATCAAAGAGAAGAGGAAGAAATTAGGTTTACTCGTATTACCTAATTTCTAACCGTTGGTTACTACTGTAGATGATTAGTAGTAACTATTGTATTAGGAGAAAATGAAATCAGATTGAATTAATTGAATGTTAATTAAACTGATTTGTATTAATACTAAACTTATTGAACCAAATGACCAACTAACACCAACTAACAACTAACTATCTTTAATGGACTAATTCAAATACGGGCCCAATTGCTTTCTTTTATTTCTTTGGCTTATCTGAATATTTATTGAAATATTTGCAGCTTTGTCCCTGTATTCCATTTCCTTCTTGACAAACCTGCATACCTGTGTTTTCTCTAATTATACGTTAGCCCAGTTAGTCTTAATCAATGCTATCTTTAGAAAGTGCAAAAGTTTCTGCTTTTCACAATTTCCACAATTATCGTTTAAATAATAAGTAAAGTAAGAATTGATTTATTAAAAAATGTTAAAGATTTTTTGTTTGATGAAGATCATGTGATTCATTAATTACGAAAAATTAAAGTGGAAACTAATACTAAAATATTTAAAAAATTATATGTTCACCTTTGTATTGCTACAGCCTCCGTGCGAGTCCGGTGAGTATTAGATTTAGGTAATTGCTTTGCGGATTTGGTGGTGGAGCTAAGATCATAGGATACACCGGAGAGGTTGGAAGTCATGGACAAAGGAAGAAGAAATAAAATGGTAAAAGGAAATGACACACACTGTTTTAATATTAATGACTCACTACATGACAGTTAGTGAGTGAGTCACTCATGTTGGTATAGATGTAAATATACCTAGATCTAAGGGTAGTTTTATCATTTATGTTTATTTAAATCATATAAATACAAGGCCTTCTGGTGAGTTAAATACCAAGGCTAAATCAACCCAAAACAGATTTGCAATCCCTCACTCCCGTCGTCCCCAAATCATGTCATCTCCTGATGCAACTCCCAAGTCCTCAGTTGTGCCTCCCAAGCCATCAAACATGGTATCAGAGCTACCGAACGCGTTTGCATCACCATTGGTGAAATCTATCATCACACCCATGGAATCGATTTCCATCATGCCAACAACAACTCCGAGCTTGGGATCGCTTCAACATCTGCTGCACATCAAGCTAAGTCCCTCAAACTATATGCTCTGGAAGAATCAGTTTGAACCGATTCTAACCTACACAAACCTACATTGTGTGGTTGAGAAATCAAGCATCGTGCCGGAGAAAATCACTATCAGGAAGGAAGGCCAACCTTCAATCAATCGAGCATATCTGAGCTGGTTGAAGAATGACCAACTTCTCCGAAGTTGGCTGATTTCAAGTGTAACTGAAGAAGTGCTACCATACACGGTAGGTCTCACATCGTCGTTAGAAATATGGGAAACCTTGCATGAGACTTTTGGGGCTCCTACTCAATCAAGATTGTTGCAATTACAAATGCAACTCTTCAATCTTCGAAAGGGAGATCAAGGAGACTTGGCATATCTCCGACAAGTCCAGTTAATCATCGATGAACTCACCGCTGCCGGAACAATCCTTGAAAGTGGGACTGTCAATGCCGCAATCTTTAACAATGTTGGAAATGAATTTTCCGAAGTTGTTGCTACCCTCTCCGCAAGGGAAGTGTCACCATCGTTTGCCACTTTTAGTAGCACCCTTATTAATCACTAGATCCGTATTGGGCCGATTGCAGCCTCTAATCTCTCAACAACGTCGGCCCAATACACCGCATACAAAGGCAGCGGGAACAAAAATCGCGGACATAATAGAAGCAGCGGGAATGGAACCGTCACGACAGGCGGTAACATGTCATCTGGGAAGGGTATGAAAGGAGGATACCGGAGGGATCCGTGTCCGATTTGCGACAGTTCAGAGCACGGCCCCTACAAATGCCCCTACAAGGCTCAGGCGACGGCGGTGGTATTTCAACACCGCAACCAAGCACCGTCCGTCGCAGCAGCACCGCCACCAGTAGCGCCATCCGCCTATGTCGCGCAGGCAGGCTTGTACTCCGGAGGATCGTCGGCGCCGTCAGTGGGGTCGTCGATTCCAGCGCTACCCACCACTTCACCCTCCATCTGTCGGATTTCACCCACATGGACCCAAGTTTCGGTAGAGGTTCTGCCCGTCTCGGATCTGGTATTTTGCAAAATTCATCCTCCATTTTTAAACTTAAAAATTTGCATCATACCTCTTCAATTTCGAAATCTCTCATTTCTCTCCATAAATTCTCATCTGATAATTTGTGTTATTTTGTGTTTTATCCTTATCATCCTAAATTACAGCAAATCAATCTTAAAAAATCAATCAACAACAAACAATCAAATAAAAATATCAATGAAATAACAATACTATTCCTAAATATCAATATAACTATGTAAATGTCAATACTATTCCTAAATTACAGCAAAACCATCTTAAAAAATCAATCGACAGCAAACAATCAAACAAAAATATCAATGAAATAACAATACTATTCCTAAATATCAATTCTATTAATACTATTCCTAAATATCAATATAAACATGTAAATGTCAATACTATACCTAAATAACAGCAAAACCATCTTAAAAAATCAATCAACAGAAAACAATCAAACAAAAATATCATTGAAATATCAATACTATTCCTAAATATCAATACTATTAATACCATTCCTAAATATCAATATAAACATGTAAATGTCAATACTATACCTAAATTACAGCAAAACCATCTTAAAAAATCAATCAACAGAAAACAATCAAACAAAAATATCATTGAAATATCAATAATATTCCTAAATATCGATATAAACATGTAAGTATCAATACTATTCCTAAATTACAGCAAATCAATCTTCAAAAATCAATCAACAGCAAACAATCAAACAAAAATATCAATGAAATAACAATACTATTTAGAAATATCAATACTGTTAATACTATTCCTAAATATCAATATAAACATGTAAATGTCAATACTATTCCTAAATTACGGCAAAACCATTTCAAAAAATCAATCAACAGCAAACAATAAAAAAAAATATCATTGAAATATCAATACTATTCCTAAATATCAATACTATTAAATACTATTCCTAAATATCAATATAAACATGTAAATATCAATACTATTCCTAAATTACAGCAAAACAATCTTAAAAAATCAATCAACAACAAACCATCAAACAAAAATATCATTGAAATATTAATACTATTCCTAAATATCAATATAAACATGTAAATATCAATACTATTCCTAAATTACAGCATATGAATCTTCAAAAATCAATCAACAGCAAACGATCAAACAAAAATATCAATACTATTCCTAAATATCAATACTATTAATACTATTCCTAAATATCAATATAAACATGTAAATATCAATAGTATTCCTAAATTACTGCAAAACCATTTAAAAAAATCAATCAACAGCAACCAACAAAAAAAAAATCATTCAACAAAACCATCTTAAATTATGTAAATATAAACATGTAAACATTGAGATAGATTAAATACCGATGAAATAGATTGCAGTAGAAATAGATTAAACATTTGAAATAGAATGATTGAAGATGTCATAGATTAGAAATGATAATAGAATAAATCAAACCTTCACAGAAGGGAACTCGACCGGCGGGAGGGAACGACGACCGACGGGAAGGAACGTTGACGGCGCGGCAACCGGAGTGAGGGAACGACGCTATTTCCTTAAGACTAAGACAGAAAACGCGTCTGTCTTTGATTTGGGGTTTTTATTAAACCCCAAACCTTACATGCATGGCGGATTTCCGCCTTGTAAGGTACATTAAGTTTCGCCGTCGTAAACGAAAAAGTTCGCCTAATCGAAATTTGGGCGGGCCTTTTACACTCGACTCCCCCGAAAACTTAATCGGGTTAATTTGGGGGGAGTTTCAAAATTTTGGGCGGGAATTCTTAGATGGCGGACACTAAACACCGCCATCGAAAATAAATTGAAACCGCCGTCGAGCCCAAACCTTTCCTCGGCGGACTAAAAGAATAGATGGCAGACATCCGCCATCAAAATAGCTGAATTATTGATGGTGGACATCCGCCATCAATAGGCCGCCATACAATGTCCTTTTTTTTGTAGTGTTAGTTGGATTTATAGTCCACCTAACTTAATTAACCAACCAGGTTAATTATAATTGATCCATCTTTATAGTTATAAATGATTCAATAACAAATATAACAATAAGAATGAATGGTATGTTGGTTGACTAGATAAAAGTCATTGGAGAGATCTTAAGATCAGATCTCTTTATTTAATTTTTTATATAGATAATTATTTTTACCTCCTAATACTAAGTTAAATAACTATTTTTACTCCTTTAGTTAATTAACCTCTTTCTTTAGATAAATTATATTAACTTTCTAGATGATTAATCATATTATACTCTTTAGATGAATATGATTAAATTTATCTAAACTACCATCTAAGGACTTTGAGGGAATATGTTATTTGCATTTAGACCCTTTATAATTTTTGAGGTTATTACATTACCAAAAGGAATATCAAGGGATTTGACGAAGGCTTCATGTACCTTAAATCATGTTCTCAGTAGGGGTGAGAGGGGACAGGGATGGGGCGGGGATTGCGTTCCACGTCCCCGTACCCAGTCATTGGCCGGGTACGGGGACGGGGATCCCCGGCCAAAATAATAATTTTTTTTTAATTTTTTTTAAAATTTACTTTAAACACTAATGTTACTAATGTAATTAAAACTGATTTAGTGAAAGTATGATTTAGGGTTTAAGGTGAGAAATAAATTTAGGGATTTGATATTTCACATTTGGGGTTTAAAATTTAAAATTTAAGAAATATTGAAAATGTAGGGGGTTAAATATAATTTTTTATGGATATATTTTAAATATAAACTTATGGGTGTAGAATTCTGGAGAGGTTTCCTTTAATAGCCATCAATTAACAAGAAGAAGATAGAAGAAAAGGGGTGGATGGAAGTTGTTAGGTTAATTAGAAGAAGAAGAGTAAAGCAAAGAATCTTTCACTCTTTAATTGACTCACCAAATGAAACATTCAACTTGAGAATATTATTACACATTAAGTCTATATTTATACTTGATATTATGGGTACATTTATAAGATAACCCTAATATGTGTTTGGGCTAATCAAATATGATTTTTTGATTTCAGACATTGATAATAATTTTGCAATTCAAAATTAATTTTTGGCTAACGAAAATCCAGCCCAATCAAGAAAGTCTTTGGGTAACAAGAATTTATATGTATGACTTTCCATTTGGGAGATGGAAAGAGGGTAGCTTTTACCGAGTTTGGAATATGATCACAAATCTAACTAATCAAACACTCTTACTAACATATTTTTACACTAACGAATAAAGAACTTAACCAACTTCACTAATTCTAATTAATTCTGTGAATTTTCAGAATTTTCCATATTTACCCCGTAGTTTTTGTTATCTTTCGAATTACATTTCGTAGTGAATCAGTGAATGTGTGTTTTATATATTTAAGGAAAAATTCAGGTGAAAAACCACTATTTGAGAACTTATCTAAGCCATTGATTATTAAACGAACCCTCAATTGATTTAATCATAGATAATAATTTTTTGACAAAATAGTTGTTCTTTGAACTATTAAGGTAGGGGTGAGAACGAGATGGGTCGTCCCGGTCTCTCACCGTTCCGCGTCCTGGTGGTAACCGGGGACGGGACAGATATTCTGGCCTGTTTTTATTTATTTTGCCCCGTTGCCCTGTACCCCGCTGCCCCGGTCATGTTCCGTGGGGGGTCTTGGGGCAAGGCAAAACCCGTACGGGTCGCCTCTAACCCTAACCATTCCCCATAACGAGGCGGAGCCCCCCACCCACAACCCGCGTTCTCACCCTTAAAAGCCATATAGAATTATTAAGTATTAGCTTTTAAATCTTATGTATATTTTAGATTTACTATTTATTTTTACTTTTAAAAATTAAGGTAAAAAAGTTTACCCATTTTAAATTTTAGGTTTACTCTTTTTTTTTTTTTATAATTTATAATTTTTTTTTTAAATTCTAGACGGGACGCGCCGGATCAGTCCCGTTGCGCGCCACGATCACCATTGAGTTTTTTATTCGTCGACCTAGGTGCCTTTTCGAGTGACCCTGACCATTACAAAGTAAGGGCCGGAGTCAGCTCGAAAGCTGAAGCTCCCATAATATTACCTATAAATAGGGACTTGGGAGCACTGGGCAACGGGTTGGATTTCGATGATTGTAAGTGTGTTTATGGATTTTAGATACTTTATTTCAGTGGTGAACTTGATGTGAAACGAATACACAGTTTGAAGTAATGGAGGAAGGTAACGAGCCCTCATGCCCTTGGAGGAAAGGGAGATGGAATCTACGGCTTCTCATAGTAGAGCAGGCTCAGAACCCTCGAGGAATAAGTGGCGATGAGGGAGCATGGAGTTTCCGAGGAGCGTCGGAAGGATTCGAGGTCTGAGATCAAGCCACTGTTCCAATATACGTTCTTGCCATTCCCAAGGTAGATCACGTTTATGCAGGCACCATGCAGAGAGAAGCACCTCCTATAGCTCTCGAGTGAGACATTGGTGAACCTGCTCCTAATGGATTGCAAGAGAGCTAGAAGCAACTTCAAGATTATTTTCTCAAGTTAATTGTGAAAAAGAAACATATGAGAAACGAAACATTATGATATGTATTTGTTATTTCGATGTGGTAGGCCGTCGGAGTGAGTTCACGAAGCAATTCCATTGAAACGAATTTGAAACGAAATCTTTCCGAAGAAAGCCTGAGAAGAAAGGAAGTAAATCTCCAAGAGTGGAGCCTGAGACGGGGAAATTCTTCTTAGGAAATTCAATAATATCTTTTATTATTTTTGAATCTCAATTTTATAACTCTTGATTACAATATTTAACTACTCCATAACTTCCTTAACTACTAACAAATACGATCCTAATAATTGATGAAGTCTTCTAGAACGGTAGGTCCGGTACATCGCCAACTCTGGATCCAACTCGGTCCTACTTCTTCTAGGTCGGCTAGGTATGTCCAAATACTCGGCCCGTTTCCTGATGTTGCGGAAGGTTTCTTCTAGGTCGGCTAGGTGTGTCATCGACGAGTATGTCATCGACGTACACCTCTACGTTCCTGCCGATCTGTTCCTCAAAAACCTTATCCATCAGTCTTTGGAATGTGGCGCCTGCGTTCCTAGCCCGAACGACATCAACGTAAAGAAGAATGTGCCCATGTCGATAATGAAAGATGTCTTTTCTTCGTCTGCCCGAGCCATGGGCACCTGGTTGTATCCCGAGTGTGCATCCATGAAGCTCAGTATTTCGCAGCCTGAACTTTGGTCCACCAGTCTGTCGTCTGATGACAGCGGGTAACTATCCTTGAGGCACGCCTTGTTGAGGTTCGTGAAATGGACGCACATGCGCCATCCCGCATCCACCTTCTTGACCATTACTACGTTGGACAGCCACGTCGGGTAACACACTAGGTGAATGAATCCCGCCCGCCTCTAGGAGCTTTGTGTCCTCCGCTTTGGCAGCACCCCTCTTTTCCATCCTCAGCGGTCGCAGCTTCTGTCAGACCGACTGGGCTGTCGGGGTGACTGCGAGCTTGTGCTCCGCTATCGTCTGGGCCACTCCCCCCAGTTCTCCCAATTCGCCTGCGAAAAGGTCCTCATTCCTTCTGAGGAAGTCCTCCAGCCCACTCTTCAGATCCCGTGGGAGGTCTTTTCCCACTCGCACCTCGCTCCGTGGGAGGGGTAACAGCATTTTCGAGGACGCCATATCCGGTTTTGGATGTTCCTCTCGCATGGCGTGTGCTAGCCCCTCGTCTGAGGTCATCACTTTTGGTGAGACATGCCTGATCACGTCAGTCACTCCCAGCAACGCCCTTCGACAAGGACTAGGGTTCCGTCGCTTTATACCGGACCCCCGGAGAGTTCCACGAATTCGGAAGGAGTGTCTACGTCAAGTACTCAAGGCAGCACCTGGGAGTCGCCGACTGGGACTACCAAGTCGCCGACTCCAGGGGTGAATCGCTGACTCTAGGCCTCGTGGATAGTTCTGGTAGACTGCCACTAGGCTCATGGGGAGTCGGCGATTGAGCCTCTGGATCGGCGATTCCCACACCTGAGTCGCCGAATCCCAGCCGTTACTTGGGTGGGCCCACGTCATTAAGGCACCCCTTAATAGGATACCTTAATGGGTTGGGTCCCACGTTAATGAATGAGGAAACGTCCCCCAGGACCCTATAAAAGGGGTCCTTGGGGGACCTCTACCCTCAAGTCATTCCCACTTGACACACACCAACCAGAGCAACACTTGGAACCCGAATCGCCTACTCCCAAGGAGTCGCCGATTCCCCTCCCCTTCTGCAGGTACATTGACGTAGAGCGTGCGTCGTGGACTCCAAAGCCTCCGGCCCTCCTCGCGACCCCGCGAGCCTACTGGTAGCAGATTTCGTGCTTCATCAACTTTCCCTACTGAGTTGAAGTAGCAATCCTGGGCCTTCTTCTGGGATCCCCTCACCGTGCACACCCTCGCTTTTGTTGGGAACTTCAAGCACTGGTGGACGGATGACATCACCGTCTGGAATGCGTGCAACTCTGCTCTCCCCAGGATGGTATTGTAATTTAAGGTGAAGTGCACCACCGTGAAACTAACCTCAACCGTCTTTGCCTGGGCGTGGCGGACCAACATCATTGGGATTGCTATTACACCTTCCATCGGGACCTCCGCCTACCCGAAGCTTCTGATGGGGGCTCTGCTTGGGAGTAGGTCTATGCGGGCGAGGCCGAGGTCAATTATGGTGTTCCAATACAGAATGTCCACTGATGCCCCCGTGTCGACCATCACTCTATGCAACCATATATTGGTTTGGTCACCATTTCGGAAAACATAGGTCACTACCATGGGGTCATCGTGGGGTTGGGGGGGTGTCGTCCTTCATGTCTTCCTCCGTGAACGTGATTTCCGCACCTAGGCGCGGGCGTTTCTCTCCGATTATTCGGTCGACGTCCGCGGTGTACCGACGCTCCTCCCACGAGTCTGCGTCGTGCGACACACCTCCCCCTTCTATTATTAGGATATCTCCCACTGCCTCCTCTACCGGTTCCTGCTTTGGCGTCTAGTACCTTGTGGGAATGACCACTGCCCACCCTGTGGGTGGGGCCGACGAAGCTTCCAGAGCGGCGCTCAACTTTTCCAATACCTTGGCCAGGTCCAGGCACTCGTCTGTCGTGTGACCTTTGTCCTGGTGGTACTCGTAGAATCTGTTTGCGTCTTTGTACGCCACTGTGTCCTTCTTCATCGGCTTTGTCACTGGGAGGTTCCTGACTCCTCCTAGGGAAAGGAAGACCTACCGCTGGTTCGCAGCCAGCGCCCCAGGCTCGTGCTGAGGGCGTATGATGAAGTACGGAATCTGCTACCAAGGGGCTCGTGGGGTTGCGAGGAGGGCCGGAGGCTCTGGACTCCACGACGCGCACTCTATGTCAAATCCTGTTGGAGGAGATTAGGCGATTTAGGTGTGGAAATCGACTATTCTCTCCGTAATGCTCTAGTGTGGTTGGAACTTTTGTTGTTCTCTCTTGGAGTGACCCCTTGGGACCCTTTTATATGGTCCTTGGTGGAGCACTCCGCGGCGGGCATCGCGCCTACTACCATAAAGGGGCATATTAATGACCCATTATGGTGCAGGCAGGCGATAGGTAACGGTCGTAAATCGGCGATTGAGGTATGAAATCACCTATTTAGGGGCAAACTCGCAAGGTTTCGTGGGCGAGATGTGCAGTCTACCATACTGCAGATCTGGGCCCTAACTCGACGATCTACCACTAAAGTAGGCAATTTGTTTGTCTAATCACGATTTACGGGCTAACTTGCCGATTTAACGATGAGCTTGTTCCACACCGTGGGAGCCTTCTGGGGGTCCGGCATATAGCGACGGAACCCTAGTCCTTGTTGAAGGGCCGGCATTGCTGGTGATGGGGGTGAAACCCGACCAGTACTCCAAGACGCGCAAGCAAGCGCCAAGATGGGAACTCCGCGGGAAACCGAACCGGAACTCAAGTGCGCAGAGCTCTGCTTCGCTAGGACTTCTTCTACTCCAAAATGACTTGCCTCCAATGAGCAGGGGATGCCTCCTATTTATAGGGGTTTTTATGGGGGTAATCTGGTCATTTGGACAGTAACCGCCTAACTGCCTAACTGATCAGATCAGGGCCCGAGATCGACTTTCCAGAGATCGACTTTCTGGGGGTCGACTTTCCTGGCGATCGACTTTATTCAGAAGTCTATCCCCGGGAAGTCGATCCTCAGAAATGTCGATCGTCCTAGGATTCGACTTGGGACCTCCCCAACCCTAGAATAGGTACCTTAACTCATCTTAGGCTATCCGGACTTCTAGTTGCTGGTAGGTTGTGACCGGCTTCGGGATACTGTATCATCAGTAGTCCCCCCTCCTCTACGTATCAGATACTTTGGGATACGTCTTTTAGTACTATGGTCTGTGTGTTGGACCTTGTACTATCAGTATCCCCCCCTCTTTGCGTGCTGGGATGTGGGTTTTTGGTGATGTCCCAGGATGCGAGATCCTCTCTCACCAGTTCTCCCCCCTCTCTACGCCTGCGAGGTTGTATCTATGCTTCCACGTAGGTTGTCAAGCGCTTTTGCTAACTATTGTCCGGTTTGTCCTAGCCGAAGCATACTCCTTGCGCACCTGCCTAGCCCGATTTCCGTGCGGAACCCTGCTTGCCCACCTTGACGCCTTGCCTGAGCTATCTCCGAGAAATGTTCGAGTCCCCTTCCTTGTGGCTGGGTTTGAGAGTTGTCTCTTCTACTTATTTTTATAAGTGAAGTTCTCTCTCTTGAGGTCTTTTTCCTCCCTCAATCTGCTGTTTCTGAGGTTGAGTGTGCTTCCTTATCTACCTATATTCTTTCATAGGTGAGGACTATTTTTTGTATACTTGCCCCCTCCTTTTGCTCGCCTTTCTATGACTGAGGTTGAGCGTGATCCCTCGTCTACCTACGTTCATCCGTAGGTGAGGGTTATTTTTTGAATACTTGCCCCCTCCTTTTGCTC
>LFYR01000320.1:335057-364283 GCA_001185155.1 Zostera marina | reverse complement strand
GTTCATCCGTAGGTGAGGGTTATTTTTTGAATACTTGCCCCCTCCTTTTGCTTGCCTTTCTGCGACTGAGGTTTATATTTGAGCACGTCCCCCGTCTACCTACGTTCCTCCGTAGGTGAGGTTCACCTTTTGAGTTTATCCCTCGTCTAACCTACGTTCTTCCGTAGGTGAGGTTCACTCTTGAGTATGTCCCTCGTCTAACCTACGTTCTTCCGTAGGTGAGGTTCACTCTTGACCACTTACCCTTCTGTCTACGTTTTTTGTAGAACGGGGTGTATGTTTAGCCGATATGTCCCCCGTCTACCTACGTTCTTCCGTAGGTGAGGTTCATCTTTTGAGTTCCTCCCTCGTCTAACCTACGTTCTTCCGTAGGTGAGGTTCACTCTTGAGTACGTCCCTCGTCTAACCTACGTTCTTTCGTAGGTGAGGTTCACTCTTGAACACTTACCCCTTTGTCTACGTTTTTTGTAGGATGGGGTGTGTGTTTAGCCGGTGTGTCCCCCGTCTACCTACGTTTTTCCGTAGGTGAGGTTCATCTTTCGAGTTCATCCCTCGTCTAACCTACGTTTTTCCGTAGGTGAGGTTCACTCTTGAGTACGTCCCTCGTCTAACCTACGTTCTTCCGTAGGTGAGGTTCACTCTTTTCCTTGGATGGGATACGCATCCTGACTCTGTTACCATTTAAGACTTTCTCTGCCCACATTCTTCCGCAGGTAGAGTTAATTTGGCGTCCTACTTTGTTACTGCGTCCAGTAATTGTAGGAGTTCAAATATCTTAGCATGGCTCAGTTCATTTTGCTTCCATATCACCGCCCAAGTTGTGGATTTCCACGATTCCTTAGGAGTACTTCGTGTTACACCCTCCTGCCTTGGTGTGCTTCCTCCACTTTAACTTGTCAGGATTCTTTTTTCTACATCCCTCCTGCGTGGGAAGAAAAAGTCGATCCCCTTGTTGATTTTGATCGACTTTTGTGAAATGTCGATCCCAGTGGTTAGCCCTGTCAATCGAACGAATTCGAACCGGATACCCCTATATCCGAATTCGAATTCGATTAGTATCCGGATAATCCGAATTCGTCCGATTAGTATTCGAATTTCAAAATCCGTATCCGAATTCGAATTCGATTAAAAATATCCGAATTCGGATATCCGAATTCGATTCGAATAACATTTATAAAAAAACCCAAAAATAATATTTTATTTTATTTTTGTTAAAAAAACCCTGTAATATTAAAAAAAAAACTGTAAATATTAAATCCAAGTATCCAAGTGTCCAACATAATTTAACATAACAAGTATCCATCCAACATAATTTAAAAATAGTACTTAACAATCAATCCAACATAATTTAAATTTTTAACATATTCTAAGCTTCATTTTATAATTTCCAGATCATCCAATCATCCATAGAGATATCGAACAGGTTAACCATCGTCCATTGAACACCTGTTTAAGAATAAACAAACCAATATTCAAATAGGAAATATAAAAATAAATTCCAACATAATTAATATTCACAATTTACTTACCATCTTATTATTTAAATGATTAAAGCCAATCCTTGCAACACAGTATTGCTTCCACTGTATCAGATTTTAAAGAAGCCCGAGTATCTTCAATTATCCGACGACCCCAACTAAAAGCAGACTCAGAAGCAACAGTAGATGCTGGAATGGCTAAGAGATCTCTGGCCATCTTCCTTAATGTTGGAAACTTCACTCCAGTATCATTCCACCAATTCAAAATATCAAATAGAAATGGATCACTCCAGTATTAACATTACCTTCATCATTCCCATGTACATTAGACATTGAGTATATTGAATAAGTAGACTGTTTAGGAAATGAAATCTGAAAATGAATAAAAAATTAAAAATGAATATTAGAATAGAAAGGATAGGCAATCTTTCTTTTCAGAATTATAGCCCCATTTTCAGAATATTAAAATAAAAAACTAATGGTACATTGATGTGTTCTTCTGATTATTAAATCAGATGAACTTTCTATCCTAACAGTCTGCAAAACTAGATGACACCTTGTATGTAAGACATATCTGGAACCCATGGATTCCAAAAGATGAACATCGGGGAGGCTACACACATGAAATGTGTCCTCGGATTAATCTATCTCACTCATGTGAGAGGTCATCTACACACAATGGGGAGAACAGTGAAGGACATGTGTTCATTTAGATAACATGTGTTCATTTAGATAACATGTGTTCACATTCGTGTAAGGGATCATTTGCATAACATGTGTTCTAAGCAAACACGTCTTGGGATATTGCCTGTGAAGCACATTCTAGAGAGGGGAAAAGAATATACATGTTGAGTAGCAAAAATTGAAGCACGATTTTGGTCATCCAAGATTATAAAAAACTAAAGTTACATCTACAGAATTAAACAAACGGCATAAAATCGTTTAATGAAAATTGGGTCTTTAGACTCTCAATGATTACAGATTTCGACGCAACCAGGGAGTAGAGTAAGACAGAAAAGGATAGATGATACCAAAGATTTACCTAACCGAAGTCCGGATGCAGTTACTGTCGGAAACGAACAGAGGAGATCGAGATTAAGATTGCAATCGACACTATGTCGTATAATGCAGGGAGGGGCGATATCCAAATGTAGACGATTGAAGAAATGGAAATGGAGGAAGAACAAGTTAGGAATATTTGGAGAGTCCGGCGGCGGCGGGGTTCCAAATAGAATAGAAGAAAAGAGCAAGGTAGTGGAATCACAAACCCTAGCTAACTCTTAAGAAAGGGGGAATAAGAAATAAGAATGATTTTTTTAGGGATTTAGGGATTAGGTTTAGGGATTTGATATTTATATTATTTGATAAAAAATGAGATGGGTTTATCGCTAATATGGTGTAAGATATTTAATATTTATTAGAGAAGGTTAAAATTATAAAACATATAGATTACATTACAATATTATATTAGACAAGGTTAAAATTATAAAATTATTATATATTTAATATTTATTCGAATTCGAATTCGGATAATTATCGAATTCTATTAGAGGTATCCGAATTCGAATTCGATTAGTGTCGGATAGTATTTTCAGTATCCGAATTCGTATCCGAATTCGATTATCCGAATTCGATTAGGCTTAAACGAATTCGAAATCGAATTCGAATTCGGATTTCGGATATCCATTGACAGGCTTACCAGTGGTGCCCGTCGACTTTTGTCAAAAAGTCGATTCCTTGGGTCCTTGTATCGCTTCCTTTGCGAAAAAGTCGATTCCTGATGCTTTTGCCCAAAAGTCGAGTCCTTGTGTCAAAAAGTCGGTTTTACCCTTTTTTGTCCTTTTGTGCGGTCCTTGGGTATATAAATAGAGCCCTTAGGTCCTCCTCCTTCATCCATGGCTCTTCTTGTGAGTCTCTTTGCTGATTTTATTCAGGGAGAGATTGAGGAGCTGAATCGAATTTTGAACATTTTGGATCCTCGATCCTCGGCCTTGGATCTTCCTTCTCTGTGCCAAATTATTGTTGAGCGGCAGAGTGTTGCTGTTGCGGCCAGGGAATCCATTTTCGAAAAATGGTCTGGTGGTGATCTTCCGCCTGCCTCTTCTTCTGTTATCCCACCTCGTGGTCGACGTCAGAGGCGTCCCCACCCCGGTGCTTCCCCGCTAGACCAGGTTCCTCGCCGCTTGCGTCGCCGCATCAACTTTAATTAGGAATCTGTAACATATTTTTTCATTCATCATTTTTCATAATTTTGAATAAAGATACTTCACCTTTCCTTTTTCCTGACTTACACCTTTACTCTGAAGTACGTCGGTGTAGTTAGAGATTATCGACTCTTTTGAATTTTTATTTCATCATGCCAATGTTTTCTTTTGGTCAGTACCATCCTTTTCTGAAGATGTCAAGGTTTATACAGAAAATCGATTTCATCTCTCCCTGGAGATGTCGACGTTTGCAAAAAGTCGATCTTATCTTTTTCTGAGGATGTCGATGTCGTGTGACTGCTGATTCTATCCTTTTATGAAGATGTCGAAGTTTGTACAAAAAGTCGATCTCATTTCTCCCTGGAAATGTCGATGTTGTTCAAAAGTCGATTTCATCTTTTCTTGAGGATGTCTATCTGAATTTTCTGTGGAATGTTGATCCTGTTCTTCCCTTTTGGAAGGTTTCGGATTCCTTGGTAAATGTCGACGTCTATCCCCCTTCTGGGAATGTCGATCTGAACTTTCTATGGAATGTCGATCCTGTCCTTCTCTTTTGAACGTTTCGAATTCCTTGCTAAATGTCGACATCTATCCCCCTTCTGGGAATGTCGATCTGAACTTTCTATGGAATGTCGATTCTGTCCTTCTCTTTTGAAAGTTTCGAATTCCTTGCTAAATGTCGACGTCTATCCCCCTTCTGGGAATGTCAATCTGAACTTTCTATGAAATGTCGATCCTGTCCTTCTCTTTTGAAGATTTCAAATTCCTTGCTAAATGTCGACGTCTATCCCCCTTCTGGGATTGTCGATCTGAACTTTCTATGGAATGTCGATCCTGTCCTTCTCTTTTGGAAGGTTTCGAATTCCTTGCTAAATGTCGACGTCTATCCCCCTTCTGGGAATGTCGATCTGAAATTTCTGTGGAATGTCGATCCTGTCCTTCTCTTTTGGAAGGTTTCGAATTCCTTGGTAAATGTCGATGCCTTTATTCTGAAATGTCAATGTCATCTGGTCAGATTTTAGGGGTTTTCGCGGACTGGGTTGTCTTGGGCCTGCCTGGCCCGTGGGCTTTTCGGGCCAACGTGTGAACCCGGATGAACAGTGCCCGCGACGGTTCGTCTTCGACTTTCCCCTATAAATAGCGGACGGGGATTCTTTTGTTTCCCACCTACTTCCTTTGCTCCAAGTGATCGACTTTCTTCGCATCGACTTCCGGTTTCTTTGCTTCGACTTCCAGCGCGCGTATGGCTTCGACTTGAGCCTTGGAGGTGCAACTTTCTGGGGTCCGACTTTTGTTGTCGGCCTCTTCTGAAGTTGCACTGGGTTCGACGTCCTTGAGGTCCGACTTTTCTTAAAGTCGGTTCTTCTCTGAAGTTGTTCCCCTTTGGACCGTGGTTCGACTTTGTGAAGTTTGACTCCTTGTCATCGACTTTCCAAAGTTGGATCCATTTTTGCTGGGATCGACTTCCATGGGTTTAGCCTTTGCTTTTTCCGAAGTGACTCCCTTGGTTCGACCTCCTGGAGTCCGACTTTTATCGTCGACTTCCTTGGTAGGATCTGCTGGGATCGACTTCCTGAGACTTTTGTCTTCTGAAGATCGACTTCCCTGGGATCGACTTCTGAAGTCGACTTTCCTTGTACTAGTGCGATTCCCTGAAGTCTGAATCGACTTTTCCTTGGGATCGACTTTTGTAACCTTAAAATAATTAAGCTAACTGTTGTGCTTTTGGTGCAGGTTGTGATCATGTCTTCTGATAAAAACACTCAGCAAGACCTTCCTCCTAACGAGGATCGGGCTATTATTGTTAGCCCTCAGGTTCAGACTGCTACTGCCGTGGTCGAGCCTAGAACTGAGTTGCCTTCCTCCTCTCCTGTTGGAAGTAAGCAAAAAGTTCTTTCTGCTCGTCGTACACACAAGTCTGTACCTAGTAAGTTATTTTTCTTTTTTGTAACTTACCTTTTATTTGTTTTTGTTTGTAGGTTCTTCCCATTCTTCCTCCTCGAGTTCAAGTTCCTCTAGCTCAGGGTCTTCTACATCCAGTTCTGGGAGTTCGAGTTGTTCCTCTTGTAACTCCTATTCTCCTGAACGGGATGTAGAAGTTGGGGGCACTCCTCCTTCTGTTACTAGGAATCCTCCTCCAACTGCCATTATTTTGGCTTCTATTCCTGAGGAGGTTCCTGTTGTTGAGGCGCCATCCCTGGCTACAGACAGTTCTGCTCAACTTCCTTCCGAAGTCTGTAGTCAAAACATTCATATCTTAGAGGACTCTCCCTTAGATTATCCTCCTGAGACAGAGGAGAAGTACCCTTTTCCTTCTCCCCTTGAGAAGAAAAGCGCCCCATCCTTCTATCGGGAGATGGATGGCTCTTGGCGCCAGTGGTCCGTTCTTCTTCGCAACGGTTTCCACGTTGTCCCCATCCTCGACCGGGGCGAGTACGGGACTGGGTATGGTTCTTTCTGTGCTGTCTCCCTGACCGATATTCCGGGCTACCCCCTCTCCTCTAATGCGGATAGATGCTCTAACACCCTCTCTTTAGATGCCGCCCAAAGAATTTTACGGGGGATAGAGCTCAGAGAGAGAGTGTACTGGGCCTATCCTTCCGAGAATACCGGTGATGTGCCCTCCTATTTTATGTTGGCACTTCACCGTATTTACTTCACTAACTTTCCGATTCTTCCGATTCCTTCCCTAGTTAGTGAAATCCTTTTGTATTCTAGGTTGTGCATCTCTCAAATGGGTGCTGCCTTCTTTTTCTATATTAGGGGGTTTATGAATATCCTTAGGAATGCTGGTATAATCCCAACTGCTCGGCTGTTCTTCCACTTCTTCTCCTTTCAAAATCCGAAGAAGGGCAGCCCTTTTATTGCATGTGCCAGCCGTGCTTCTTCTGTTAATCATTCCGCTCTCTTGAAAGATCCTCCGACCAGGCGGAACAAGAGCGAGTTTATCATTGTGGATTGGAGGCTATGTCCTGGTAGCCGACTTTTTCCTGCATCCAGTAGTGACCGTAGGCCCACTCCCCGTCCTGTTTTGACTGAGGACAAGGGAGCTTTTGTACAAAGACTGGCCTTCCTTCATCCCATCGCTGTGCTTGTCGGTCACGCGATAGATGATACCTTCAACCGACAAGGTCCTCCTTTGTTTGTTTTCTCTCTTTTCTTTTACTTACGTGCATTTTTACTAACTCTGTTATTAATTTTTTGCAGATTTTTATATGCATAATCTTGGAGGTATCCCTGAACGCGTGGGACAAAATGAGACGGGCGCCTGCCTCGAAGCCTTCCGACGCCCGACATTTGAGGCGTCGTGCCCATGAGAATGCCTATACGAGGGCGCCTACCCCTACTCCTCTCGGTGAAGGCCAGGCTGATGAAGTGGAGGTACCTGTGGAGACTCCTCCTGCGCAGCCTTTTGCTGCTGCCAAACTTGCCTCCTTCTTTCGTACGCCGGAAGAGGAGCGGGAAAGAGATGCTGGAAAGGAGGTCCAGCCAGAAAGATCGGAGGGGAGAAGAAGCCGATCTGATAAAAGGAAGACCCCTCCACCAAGGACTGACTCCTCTCCTCCGAAGAAAACGAGGAGACACTCCCCTCGGCGACGAACTCCTCCTCGTCGGAAATATTATGCTGGGGAGTCCTCCCAGGGTGGATAGGGTGAGGTACCGCACATCACCCAATCAGGACATACATCGAGATCGTGGAGGTTTCACTCGCCGAACTGGATATATCTGACGGAACCGCGTCAGTTTCAGGTGAGGCCTCACATTCGTCAGATTTGAAATCCGACGAATCCGATATATGACCCATCCGCAGCCAGCTTCACCTGCAGACGTTCGTAGGTGAAGCTGGCTGCAACCAATGGACCATGGAATTCATCTATCTCAAAAAAATCTTTAAGGTAGGTATTGATGTTTTGATAGTAAATGGATATCTCTTGAAGGGCGAATATTATGGTGTTTTCCTGTCTGATCAGAGTTGTTTGGATGGGAAGCAACTGCCAAGATTCTAAGATTTGAAACAAGCGTCCGTCTTGTTTGGCGCCAAATCTGGGAAGTAGGTTGGTGAAGTGGGTCGATAAGGAGATACGGGATGGTTTGTTGGGTAGTTTTGAGAAGGATGAAAATTGTAATGAATATGTTGTTGCTGCCATGATGGATTTGTGGTTTCTCAAACTTAAAATGGAAGAGAGATGATGAAGTAAAAGGGGATGGAAAAAATGAAGGTTTATAATTATAAAAAGAATGACATGAATTGAGTGAATTGAAGTAACCTATGAAAAGATTTTGTTTTTTTTATGTTACTTAACTTTTTTTTTTACTGTAAACCTTATTTTATAAGGAGAGATTAAAAATTGTGAGATTGAGATGGAAGATTCCGATGATACGTCCAGAAGAAAAGAAAGAAGAGTGGGTTTACCAATGATCGAAAAAATTTTGATATAAAAATAAAACGTAAACTATTAAGTTATATTCTGTTGTTTTTCATGAGCACATCATAAGGTCTCAACAGTTTGATAAATGCATTGAAAATATCACTCGTCTATTTATTATATTATTTTTTATTATTTTTTGCGATGATATATTTTGTTTGTTTACGAACACACCTTTACTCTTCCTTACTTTCCCTATGTGCTTACCATTCTGTCTTTCTTTCACACACATCATCTTTCTTTCTTCTAGCTTCTTACTTTTTATCTTCTTCTTCACCTTCATTCCTAACCCATCGTTTTTTTTGACTCCTAAATCCAAAACACATTTTGTTGAAAATATTGTCTTTCGAGAGATATGTCATTAGGGGTGAGAACGGGACGGGTCGCAGGCAGGGCGGCCATGGTATCTGTCCCGTTCTGGAAAAATGGGGCGTATAACGGGGCGGGACAGACACGCTACCTTCCTATCCTGGGACCCGCCCTAGACCCGATGACCGGGGTGCGGAACAGGGTTGATCCGAGGCGACCAGTCTGGAATTATAAAAATAAAAAAATTATAAATTATAAAAAAAAATTAAAAAAGTAAACCTAAAAATTAAAATGGATAAACTTTTTACCTTAACTCTTAAAAAATTTAATTTTAATAATCTTATATTTAATATAATTTAAATTAAATTAATAAAAAATTTAAAAATTAATTTTTTTTAAACCGGGGCAACCGTCTTGAAACTCTGTCCGGCAGGATTGATCGGAAGGAAGGCCGGAACTTGAACGAAATCGTCGGCCAGAGTGTGCGCAGGGGAAGAATTGGTTTGATCGACTTAACTATCAATCTATAGTAGTTGGAAGATTAGGTGGGAGATTTGAATTGAATTCGTATCATATTAATGAACAAAATTTACAATCGGGTTTCTCTAGTTCTATGAATTGATCACATAATGTCTTGAATTTATCAAAAAAAATTGAAACACTATCATTTGACTGACTAAGAGTGTTGATCTCATACCTCAGTTGATTGGTTTGGGCATTTTTCTGTTTGTACCTTTCTTGAAGGTCTAACCATGCCTCATAGGCAGTTTCTGTATGAACTAGGGTGGATGCTATCTTATCGATCGCACTGTTGATGATCTATGATAGCACTAAGCCATTAACCATCTCCCAATCTTCATAATCCTCCCCTTCCTCATCTAAGGGTTTTCTAATTTTATCATTTATAAAAGAAGTTTTCTTTTTAGAGACTAATGACAATCTCATAGAATTTGGCCAAGCCATGTAATTCTCCTCACCTCTCAATTTATCAACCACCATTTGGGCACCTGGGTGGTCTCCAGAAGTTAAAAAACATGGAGAATTTCTAGCATACCTGTCACTTTCTTTATAGCGAGGTTTCTTTACAATAACTTTCCTGCTTTTGCGTCTTAATGATTCAGAAATCTTTGAACCATTCTCAGGAAGGCTATCCTCTTGGTTGCTTGATTCGGTAGTACTTTTTATATTGAGATCTTTTTCTTCATTACTCTGATTCGTCTCCATCGCGGAAGCAGCATCTCTGTCTACGTCATTAGCAACTGCTGATACCATCTTGAAACTCTGTCCGGCAAGATTGATCGGAAGGAAGGGCGTCGGAACTTTAACGAAATCGTCGGTCGGAGTGTATGCAGGGGAAGAAGGGGAAGAATTAGGTTTGGTCGACTTAACTGTTAACCTAGAGCAGTTGGAAGATTAGGAGGGAGATTAGAATTGAATCTGTATCACATTAATGAATTTAATCATAATCATACATAGTTTATTTATAATACAATTTGGACTAATCATTAACTAACTACATCTTAACATAATAATAATTAATCTAACTAGCTGACTTTGGCCCAGTGCGCGGCCCAATATGATTTAGCCCAAATACCTTATATTGAAACTTTTGTATCTTTTTTCCGAGCTTCATCATTATTCTTTAACAAGTTTTATTGAAACTTTTGCATTATACGCCTCAGGTTCTTTATTATTTCCTGCATAGAAATCTTAAGGAAATAATCCCACATAAGTCCTGTAATTATGAATAAAGATTATTATTTTAATTTCAGTGATTTTATTACTTCAATTCCTTTAGACCGTCCCGTTCTCACCCTTATATATCATCATGTATTTCATTTTTTCTCATTTAATAGATCTTTTATTTTCTATTCTGGTTTAACCATCATCATTACCGTTATTTATAACTAACAGATATTTCAGCATTTTTGCAAAAAACATAAAGATGAAAAGAAGGCAAAAGAGGAGAGGATCTCATACATCAAACTTGTAAGAAATTAGATACCAACCTTTACTGTGATAATTGTTAATGTCATGGTCATGAAAGTATTGCTATCACATTGTGGAATTTCCCAAGAAAGGAAAGAATAAGAAAGAGAACAAGAAACACTACAAGAAAATAGACCTTTAGAGACGGATTTAGCGACGGATTTTGGCCGTCTCTAAATCTGAAGAATGATTTCATGGAAATTCCACGATGCAAGCCGTCTCTAAGAATGATTTTTCGTTAATGGTTGGCGATGGCTCTCCGGTGAATCGTCGCCGACCTTGAAAATTAGAGATGGCTTTTGCAACTAGAAAAGAAGGCCAAAATAGAATATCATGCAAATTAACTCTACCTTTGCAAGACCTACACTAACCAATGAAAAATTGATAATGTTTACATTTTTTTTAAATAAAAGAATGAATTATAGATACAGGTGCCTCCCAACATATGACTGTGGAAATCAGATTGTTTAAAACAACAAAAGCACTTAAATATGATCACTATATGATCATGTCGTGAAAACTGTAAAGTAAAACAGATTGGAGATATAGAATTAAACAGAAATATAATACTAAGAAATGTTCTATATATAAGAATACATGTGAAATCTAGGGTAAAATAACAATTTTACCATAATACTGAGTCCAGGACTTAAATGAAATAGAATAAACCAAGGGTTATAACAAAACAGAATTAACTGTTTTATTTATAACTGGAAAGGGGTTTTCTATAAATGTTTCAGTAAATCTTTAATTGGACTCAGATGCAATTAAAAAAAATAAAAGGTTATTACAAACGAAGTTGTATAACTCTAATAGATTGACATATGGATCAAATTGTAAATTGTCCAATTATTTAATAATCCAAGGACTATTAAATAAAATCTCAAACTTAAGTCATGGACACTTTTGTTATTTCTAATAAGTTTGTGTATGAGCAGCAATTATTACGATTCAACTGCAAACGGATCCGGATCAAGAACCGTTTAAATTAGCTCATTTTTGAATCAATTGTAATAGTTATTGTAATAATTAGCTATAAACATTGTATAAACATTGGAGAGTTTATTTTAATTGATCATCAAGTTTTACAATAAAAAATGTAAAACGTTTTTTTCCCCTTTCTTTCTTTCTTCTCTCCAGCCCAACGGTTATTTCCGTTTTTTCTCAAATCGACTTGGGCGGAAAACCCTAGGGCGATTCTGGGAGGGTGCTCGACCAGAAGCTCGCCGGACATCAGAAGTCTCCTCTTTGGCGTCGTCTCATCCCTCCTCACTGGTTTTTATGATGGTATCATTGGTGAATGTTGCTGCTGACCTCCCTCTGGCCAACAGACCCAACGCTTCCACAATCTCTCCTGCAAATGCTCCGGCTATTTCTGTTGCACGGCCAAGCAATCCGATTCAGACACCGGCAGCATCAAATCATTCATCATCGGGATCTACTGAAAAGTCTAAAGCAAACAACTCTGAAGGGTTCTATGATAATTCTTTTTTTAAAAGACATAGGAAAGAAAGGTATGTATCCCCTTTACAGGACCCAGAGTCCCATTTTTTCCTAACCTCTGATGATCATCCGGGGGCTATACTAGTGCCCGATAGATTGGTTGGAGAAACCAATTATATCACTTGGTGTAATGGAATGAAAGTGTCATTAGTCTCAAGAAGGAAAGATTCTTTTATTAATGGCCAAATAAAAATGCCTGATGACATTACTAGTAAGGAATACAATATCTTGAAAATTGTGAATGGTTTGGTTTTAGCTTGGATATTAAATTCAGTCTCTCCCCAAATTCAGTCCACGTTGATGTATTCAAATAATGCACACCAAATATGGATGGATTTGGAAAATAGATATAAACAAAGCAATGCCCCTAAGGTTAGTCAAATTAAGTACGAATTGTGCTGTTTATAACAGGGAACATTGTCTGCCTCTGAATTTTACGACAAATTCAGATCAATTTGGGATCAACTTGTCCAAATTGATGAGATAAAAGAGGAATTTTGCAAAATATGCAAGAAATTATATCTACAAAAGGAAAAAAGTGATATGATTCATCAATTTCTCCTAGGATTAAATGAGAGCTTTTTCAATCTTAAAACTCAAATTTTATCATTGGAAAAACTACCCAACATGAATAAGGTTCTTGGGTTAGTTATTCAAGAAGAAAAACATAGATTCAAGTTTAGAGACAATAACAATGAAAAAATAGAATCCGTATTTTTTGCTAAAGATAAGAACACTTCTGATAAATCAAAGATCATGTATTCCAAGAATGGAAAGAAGTTAGACACTAAGTACTACTTTGACAACTGCAAATACTATGGTAACACTAGAGATAAGTGTTATCACTTAGTTGGGAGGCCCAAATATAAAAAGAAATTTCAGGGAAAGAAAGTGAATAATGAAAATTCAGATGCTGCAAATCTGGTCACTTCTACTAGCAACCAGCAACAACTAGTGCTTAGTCAAGAAGAGATCCAACTTTGCAAAGAACTAATCTCTTCAACAAAAGCCAATAGCAACTCGCGTAATTTTTTATCATTTTCATTTAACACTAGTTCACATATTGATAAATGGATAGTGGATACCGGGGCATCACAACACATGACAGGTATCATGCATCTATTCACCAAACCTTTAGTTCAAAAATATAATACCTTTGTCACCATACCTAGTGGCAAAACACTTATAGTTAAAGTGGTTGGATGCATTAAAATTTCAGAAAACCTAGTCTTTAAAAATGTCTTATATATTCCTGAATTTAAGGTTAATCTCATAACTATAAGCAAATTAACCCTAGACAATGACATTAAAGTAACTTTTGATGATCATTGTTTTGAATTTCAAGAAAACAAATCCGGGAAAGTGATTGGCAAGGGTGAATCAAGAAATGGACTATACTTCTTCACCCCCCATATTTTCCTAGCAAATTCAGCCATCGATTTCAAGACATGGCATCATAGATTAGGGCACATCTCTTCAGAAAATATGAAAATTCTAGCCTTAAAATACAAAATTAAATACAAAAATTCCAATTATGATTGTAATAGCCATTCAATTACATTACATTTATTTTTACTCATACATCCACTTGTTACGCCCATCATCGTTGATCCTCTGCCGAGCTTCTGTCGTCCACCGAGCCTGCATAGAGTCATTGTTGACCATCGTCTAGTGAGGCTTCTAAGAAGCTGCTCAAAGAAGTGTAATGGGGACTTCTTGTGGCGTGCAGCTCGAAGAAGCAGGTAGCAGTAGCGCGAGCACCGAATCGGAATTTCAAAATCTACATGATACGAAAATAAACAACTGCTAAATTTTAAAATATCTCATATTTGAATGTGTGATTAAGAAATAGTGGATTTTAACTTTGTAGTTAAATTGGAGAATATAATAGAAATTAGAATGAAATATAAATTCATGAAAAAAATATTTTCAAAATACACAAAAAATACTGCAAAATATATAAATGCACGCATCTATTGTTCCTTCTAATTCAACATTGTTTTAATCAAAAGGAAGTAGAAAGCATTTCCATAATAAAAAATTCAACTTTTTTTGTGTTTCTCGAAATAATCTTAACATTCTCCAGGTCCAAAGAAATATACTTTGACACTAGAAGCTCTTTCAAACGACAACAACTCTTTCAAAATATCATCTTTCTTCTTAATACTTAATTTCACACAATTATTTCTTCATTTTACGTTAACCACCTTAAGAAGCGATGAATTCCGAAGAACATGTTTAATGAACATTTCTGATGTCAATCCTGAATACATAATGATGTCCAAGATTTTAATATGTTTTTTTAACCTGAAGGACGAGCTTTTAAAAGAATTTATATATAATGCCTGTAAAGTAAAAAATAAGAGATTAATCATAATTAAATATTTTTATTATTAAGTAACGATGAAATGGTAAAATCAATAATCTAGATGATTTTACCAATGTTATTTGAAGGTGAACCAATGCCGGAGAATTTTCAAGGATACAATCAACTACTGCATTTTCTTGAGGACAGTATTGATCCACAATGAGATTAAGTATTTTCAAATTATTGAATTTAATCTTTTGTAACGCTGATTCAACCTTGCAAAAGACCATGTAAATCTTTCAATGCAAATATTTGAATATTGCCTCTCTGAAATAACATAAACCGGACAACTTTATTTACAAACTCCTCCATACTTCGAAATGATCTGTAATCAATATTTATTTCAGACATTGATCTCCATTGGTATCTCCAAGTCTTTGATAATAAGCTAGTGTTTATGACTTTTTCTAATGGAAGCTGCAAAAGAATGTTATCTATAATTTCACCAGGTAGATTGCTGAGTCTAGGGTGTCAAATAAACCCCGGCTCGGACTCGACTCGGGCACGGCTCGTTTAGGCTCGGGCTCGCGAGCCCAACGAGCCTAGCCCGAGGCTCAAGCTCGTGAGGGTTCGTTTGTAAGTATGAATAATTAAAAAAATATTAAATTTATAGAGAATAGATGTGTAGCATAGTTGGTAAGAGGTTTGTTTAGTATTTGAGAGATTATGGGTTCAATTCCCCATGTCTCCAAATAATTATTTCTTTTAATTCGAGCTCTGGAAGTATGAAAAACTAAAAAAATATTAAATTTAAAGAGAATGGAAGTGTAGCATAGATGGTAAAATGTATGTCAAGCATTTGAAAGGTCTCAGGTTTGATTCTTCATGTATCTAAGAAAAAAATTGTTCTAATTCTCGAGCCTGGGCTCGTCTAGGTTCGCGAGCTTGTGTCTGGAAAATCTCTGACGAGCCGAGCCTGAGCTCGGGCTTGCCGAGTTCGAGTCCGAGCTCAAATGATATTTTAACGAGCCGAACCCGAGCCCGACTCTATATGCAAAAGTTTGGCTCGGCTCGTTTGACACCCTAGCTGAGTCAATCCTTGTCTGATTTCATTTTCTTAGATCGTTTTGATATCTCTTAAGGTTGTTCTTCAACTAAGAAAAAAATTGTTCTAATTCTCGAGCCTGGGCTCGTCTAGGTTCGCGAGCTTGAGCCTGGAAAATCTCTGACGAGTCGAGCCTGAGCTCGGGCTTGCCGAGTTCGAGTCCGAGCCCAAATGATATTTTAACGAGCCGAACCCGAGCCCGACTCTATATGCAAAAGCTTGGCTCGGCTCGTTTGACACCCTAGCTGAGTCAATCCTTGTCTGATTTCATTTTCTTAGATCGTTTTGATATCTCTTAAGGTTGTTCTTCAACTATGTAATCACCAACCTAAATAAAATGAAAATTAGCAAACATTCAAAAAGATTATTTGAAGACAAATAGTAAAAGAAAATGAAATAAAAATACCAGTGATTAAGTGAAGAAGTATAAACAATAAGTAGATGCTGATCAGATGTTGTTTTTGAATTCCATAGAAACTGGCTAGTTGGGAGTAGAAATAGGGTTAGGGTTAGGAAGGAAGATGCTTTCAAAAAAAAATATAGAAAGATGATAATAAAGGGAGGGACAAAGATAGGAAGATGATAATAAAGGAAGAGTCAAAGATAGGTAGATGATAATAAAGGGATAAACAAAGATAGGTACATGATAATAAAGGGACAGACAAAAATAGGAAGGAAGACAAATATGATCTGCAACGATTTGAAAGAAAGAAAATCCTTTTTGTTGGAAAGTGTTAAAATGCGGGATTGAACTTCCTTCTTTAGCTATGAGAAAGAGCTGCACCGGAGCCGGCAGTAGATGCTCGCCAGACGTCGAGAAATCGGAGAGAAGGGGGAAAAATTAGGTTTACTCGTGTTACCTAATTTCTAACCGTTGATTACTACTATAGACGATTAGTAGTAACTATTGTATTAGGAGAAAATGAAATCAGATTGAATTAATTGAAGGTTAATTAAACTGATTTGTATTAATACTAAAGTTATTGAACCAAATGACCAACTAACAATAACTAACAACTAACTATCTTTAATGGACTAATTCAAATACGGGCCCAATTGCTTTCTTTTATTTCTTTGGCCCATCTGGATATTTATTGAAATATTTCCGGCATTGTCCCTTTATTCCATTTCCTTCTTGACAAACCTGCATACCTATGTTTTCTCTAATTACACATTAGTCCAGTTAGTCTTAATTAGTGTTAATTACTTATTTACTCACCCCTCAAGCTCTGGAATAAATATTTATGATTTCAAGCTTGACATAGGTTGAAGTAATCTCATTTTCTCTCATAGGTTTAGTAAACATGTTTGCCAATTGGTACTTTGTTCCAATTTTCTTAAGACAAAACACTCCATGGGAGATTAGTTCTCTAATAAAATGGTAATCCATCTCTATGTATTTTTTTCTTTCATGAAACATAGGGTTATTAGCTAGATTGATTATTGATTTATTATCATAGTATATTGTTTTTTGATTATTAGTTTTGATTTTCATTTCTTTGATTAACTGATGAATCCATATTACCTCACAGGTTGTTTGAGCTATTTCCCTGTATTCAGCCTCACATGAGGATCTTGATATTATTGATTGCTTCATGGATTTCCAGGATATGACTGAATATCCAATTGAAATGCAGAAGCCAGTTACTGACTTCCTGCTGATTTGGCATCCTGTCCAATCAGAGTCACAAAGGCATGAATGCTTAGATCTTCACTATTTTTATATAAAATGCCTTGTCCTGGTGCACTCGTTAGATAGCTTAGTATTTTAAATAATGCTTTCAGATGAACCTCCTTTGTTTCACTCATGAACTGGCTGAGCCAGTGAACTGCATAACTCAGGTCAGGCCTGGTGATATTGAGATATATTAGTTTGCCAACTAGTTTTCTATAGAAAGTTGGGTTTCCAATTTATTTGGATTCACTCTTAAGGTCTATATTTCTTTCCATTGTTATTTTGGGTTCTTTTGCTCCTGATATGCCTCTTTCTTCAAGTATTTCTAGTGCATATTTCCTTTGAGATAATAGGATTCCTTCACTAGAATATGATACTTCTATTCCTAAAAAATAGTTTAGTTTCCCAAGGTCTTTCAATTTAAACTTATTTTCTAATTGTATTTTAAGGATGCTTATTTCTATCTCATTGCTACCTGTAATGATAATATTATCCAAATAGACAATTAGGTATATTATGTTTTTATTTCTCTCTATTATAAATAGAAAGTAATCTAATATGGTTTGTATGAAGCCAAAATCTAGTAGTGTGTTTCTTAATTTTTCAAACCAATTTCTAGACGCATATTTAAGGCCATATAAAGATTTGTTAAGTTTGCATACTCTCTTGTCTCATTCTATGAGAAGGCCTTGGAGTGGCTTTACGTATACTTCCTCATGAAGATCACCATGAAGGAAGATATTATTGACATTAATTTGGTATAGGTTCCATCTCTTTTGTGCTGCAAAAGCAATTAATATCCTTACTGTTGTCATTTTTGCAACAGGTGCAAAAGTTTCATAAAAATCCAAACATTCCGTTTGAGAGAAGCCTTTGGCTACTAGCCTTGCTTTATATCTCTCAATCTCTCCATTTGGTTTGTATTTGATTTTGTATATCCACTTGGATCCTACTACCTTCCTTCCTTTGGGAAGTTCAGTTATTAGATATCCTTTTATATTAGGAGGATATCCCATAAATACTCCCCTAAAAGTCCTTGGAGAGAACTTATGTTCTTTGTTGTGTATTGTTGCATAACACATACACCCAAATGTTCTTAAGAAATTATATTTTGGTTTTTCTTTGTGTAGAATTTCAAATGAGGTTTTATTATCTAAGTTTTAGATTGGATTCTATTTATTATGTAGGTTGCAGCCATGATACATTCTCCCCAATATTTTACGGGTATGTTAGCTTGTATATGTAGAGATCTAGCTATGTTTAATAGACATCTATGTTTTCTTTCAACCTTTGCATTTTGTTGAGGGTTGTAAGGGCATGTGAGTTGGTGTATAATTCCAAAATCTTCAAACATATTTTTGAAATTATTGGATTTAAATTCTCCACCATTGTCACTCCTTATTGCTTTAATATTTGTGCAAAAATAGTTTCTAACTTTTATGATGAATTTCTTTATGCATTCATAAGCAAAAGATTTATCTTTGATTAGATAGATCGAAATTGTTCTACCTAAATCTTCTACTATAGTTAGAAAATATTTAAAGCCATCATGAGTGTCAATTGGGAACTTGCCCCAAATGTCTATGTGTATTAGATCAAATAAAACTTTACTTATTGTATTACTCTTAGTATTACTTAATTTCTAACCGTTGGTTACTACTGTAGATGATTAGTAGTAACTATTGTATTAGGAGAAAATGAAATCAGATAGAATTAATTGAATGTTAATTAAACTGATTTGTATTAATACTAAACTTATTGAACCAAATGACCAACTAACACTAACTAACAACTAACTATCTTTAATGGACTAATTGAAATACGGGCCCAATTGCTTTCTTTTATTTCTTTGGCCTATCTGGATATTTATTGAAATATTTGCAGCTTTGTCCCTGCATTCCATTTCCTTCTTGACAAACCTGCATACCTGTGTTTTCTCTAATTATACGTTAGTCCAGTTAGTCTTAATTAATGCTAATTACTTCTTTAGAAAGTGCAAAAGTTTCTGCTTTTCACAATTTCCAAAATTAACGTTTAAATAATAATTAAAGTAAGAATTGATTTATTAAAAAATGTTAAAGATTGTTTGTTTGATGAAGATCAGATGATTCATTAATTACGAAAAATTAAAGTGGAAACTAATACTAAAATTTTAAAAAAATTATATGTTCACCATCCACCTTTGTATTGCTACAGCCTCCGTGCGAGTCCGATGAGTATTAGATTTAGGTAATTTCTTGGCGGATTTGGTGGTGGAGCTAAGATCGTAGGATACACCGGAGAGGTTGAAAGTCATGGACAAAGGAAGAAGAAATAAAATGGTAAAAGGAAATGACACACACTGTTTTAATATTAGTGACTCATTATATGGCAGTTAGTGAGTGAGTCACTCATGATGGTATAGATGTAAATATGCGTACATCTAAGGGTAGTCATATCATTTATGTTTATTTAAATCATATAAATACAAGGCCTTCCGGTGAGTTAAATACCAAGGCTAAATCAACCCAAAACAGATTTGCAATCCCTCACTCCCGTCGTCCCCAAATCATGTCATCTCCCGATGCAAATCCCAAGGCCTCAGTTGTGCCTCCCAAGTCATCGAACATGGTATCAGAGCTACCGAACGCGTTTGCATCACCATTGGTGAAATCAATCATCACACCCATGGAATCGATTGCCATCATGCCAACAACCACTCCGAGCTTGGGATCGCTTCAACATCTGCTGCACATCAAGCTAAGTCCCTCAAACTATATGCTCTGGAAGAATTAGTTTGAACCGATTCTAAACTACACAAACCTACATTGTGTGGTTGAGAAATCAAGCATCGTGCCGGAGAAAATAACAATCGGGAAGGAAGGCCAACCTTCAATCAATCCAGCATATCTGAGCTGGTGGAAGAATGACCAACTGCTTCGAAGTTGGCTGATTTCAAGTCCAACTGAAGAAGTGCTACCATACACAGTAGGTCTCACATTGTCGTTAGAAATATGGGAAACCTTGCGTGAGACTTTTGGGGCTCCTACTCAATCAAGATTGTTGCAATTACAAATGCAACTCTTCAATTTTCGAAAGGGAGATCAAGGAGACTTGGCATATCTCCGACAAGTCCGGTTAATCATCGATGAACTCGCCGTTGCCGGAACAATCCTTGAAAGTGGAACTGTCAATGCCGCAATCTTCAACAATGTTGGAAATGAATTTTCCGAAGTTGTTGCTACCCTCTTCGCAAGGGAAGTGTCACCATCGTTTGCCACTTTTAGTAGCACCCTTATTAATCACGAGATCCGTATTGGGCAGATTGCAGCCTCTAATCTCTTAACAACGTCGGCCCAATACACCGCATACAAAGGCAGCGGGAATAAAAATCGCGGACAGAATAGAAGCAGCAGGAATGGAACTGTCACGACAGGCGGTAACATGTCATCTGAGAAGGGTATGAAAGGAGGATACCGGAGGGATCCATGTCCGATTTGCGACAGTTCAGAGCACGGCCCCTACAAGGATCAGGCGACGGCGGCGGTATTTCAACACCGCAACCAAGCACCGTCCGTCGCAGCAGCACCGCCACCAGTAGCGCCATCCGCCTATGTCGCGCAGGCAGGCTCGTACTCTGGAGGATCGTCGGCGCCGTCAGTGGGGTCGTCGATTCCGACGCTACCCACCACTTCACCTTCCAACTGTCGGATTTCACCCATATGGACCCAAGTTGCGGTAGCGGTTCTTCCCGTCTAGGTGATGGGTCAAAACAACCCATTCAACACTATGGATCTGGTATTTTGCAAAATTCATTCTCCATTTTTAAACTTAAAAATTTGCTTCATACCCCTTCAATTTCGAAATCTCTCATTTCTGTCTATAAATTCTCATCTGATAATTTGTGTTATTTTGTGTTTTATCCTTATCATTTTGTTGTTAAGGTTCAGGCTATCACCAAACACTACTCCTAAGTTTACATGATGGATCCTTCTATCGACTATCTACAGTCACAGCTCCCCAAGTCAACCTAATGGAAAGGTCATCACTACACTGTTGGCACCAACGACTTGGTCACCCATGTGAATCAATTACTCGGAAAACTCTTAATTTCTCAAATATTGTTGCTACTTCATCTTCGTTTCATAAATGTGTTGCTTGCTTAGTTGGTAAAAGTTCTAAACTTCAACTACCATCTACAAATTCTAAATGATCGGCTCCTTTAGATTTGATTCATAGTGATGTGTGGGGGCCGGCAATTATATCATCTATTTCGGCTCACCGATATTTTATTGTTTTCATTGATGATTTTCTAGATATATCTGGTTGTATCATCTTAGAACCAAATCTTGTGTGCTTCAAATTTTTATAACTTTTCAGAAATTTGTCGAAAATCAATTTTCTAGGAAAATCAAGATGCTTCAATCCGACTTCGGATGAGAGTATCAATCCTTACTTCCTATTCTTCAGGATTCCGGGATACAACATCGTCGTTCATGTCCTCACACATCGGAACAGAGTGGTACATCAGAAAGGAAAATTCGCAATATCGTCCAAAATGGTTTGACTCTTTTGTATCATTCGAATATTCCTTTACAGCTTTGGGATTTTTGTTTTTCAAATGTGGTCTATAATATCAATAGAATCACATCCCATACTCATGGCATCCCTCCATATTATATTAGATATAGGATTATTAAAATTACAAATTTATTACATTTTAAGCTTAAGTCTTAGCTCTTTTACCTTATATCCTTTTTAGATTTATTTTATGTTTTTACTTTTAAAAATTAGGGTAAATGGTTTATCTATTTTAAATTTTAGGTTTACTTTTAAATTCCAGGCGGGTCGTCTCGGATCCGTGCCCCGGTCACCGGGTCTTGGATAAGAATCGGGGCAGGGCATCAATTAGTGAACAAGTTTACAACACTATGCTAGTGTGTACTGATACTCTTCTGTTACATGTATTTAGTCATGAACATGTTGACCATATTGTGCTAGTGTGTAGTATTGCTATTATGTGTTCTCGCTTAATCTATATCACACTCAAAGCTTGTCCACACATTTTGCCTGATGAAATAATGTGAAACACATTTTTTAACTAGTTGCAACAAAAGTTCGGTATTCGACAAATAATTCGGTTCGTTTCGGGTTCGGTTCGGTTATTAAAGAACCGAACCCGAACATTGAAATAGATTCGTTTAATTAAACGAATCAAACACAAACCTTGGTTAAGGTTCGACGGTTCGTTTAACATTTTTACTATATTTTATTATTTTATATTTATATTATAAACTTATATTATATAAATTTTTTTATTATATATTTATATTATATATTTCATAACTTATGTATATTATACAAAATTTATTATACAACTCTCGGTTTGGCCGGTGCTGAACGAACAGGTGCCGGTGCAGGACGTACAGGTGTCGGTGCAGGATGAACCGTGATATAAAATCGGAAAGCATCTTGGGGATTGGATGGCGGAGCCCTCTAAAGAGGTAATTTCTTCACTCTACGTGGCATTTTTAAAATCTAAAAAACAATTATTTATTTATTAATTATTAAACAAATAATTAATTAAATAATCATTCATTTGTAAACAAATAATAATTTTATTAATTATCATATTTAATTTTATGGCAAATTATTGATTATTATTTCAATTTCAAATCATTATAATTATTCAATTTAATAATTATTAAATACGAATTTAATAATTTCATGTAAATTTATCATTTTAATTTCAATTTAAAATCATTCAATTTAATAATTATTAAATATGAATTTTATAATATCATGCAAATTTATCATTATTAATAAATTATTTCATGCAAATTTATTTCATGTACATTTAATAATTTAAATTAAATAATTTTAAAATAAATGATTAAAAAATTATTTTTAATTTTTACCGCTCAATAGAGTTTACTTCAATCCGAGAATTCACAATTTTTCGATTTCCAAAAACCTACAACAACACAATAAATATTTATAACATTATTTAAATTACTTATAAATAAATAAATAATTAATTAATTAGAACATTTTTAAAATTATTTCAAAACAGAAAATAAGTAATTATATAATTACATAATAAATTATTTAAATAAATCAAATAAATGAAATTATTTAAAAACAGTATATTAAATAATTAAATAGGTACTAAAAATTTGATATTTATATTATTTAAATTATTGTTTCTATTTCAATTATTAATTAAATATTTATTTAAATTACGTTAAAACAAGTAAATTAAAAATCCATTGATTTTAAACTAATCCATCACATTCATTATTTGTGGAATATAATTCATCACATATTCACAATGTCAATCCACATATTCACCCAAATATTCACATGAAATAGATTCAAACACTCATATACATGAAATAGATAAACATAGATTAAAACATCCATGTACAAACATCCATATAAACATAGATTAATTATAAAAAAATCGATATTATTACATTACATATAAAAAATCAAAAATCAATCAACAAAACTAAATATAAACATGTAAATATAAAACATTCAACAACCAATCAAAAAAAAATATCATTGAAATATATATAATATTCCTAAATATCAATACTATTCCTAAATATCTGTTGAGGTTTAAATCAATTGAGTCACTTGGAAGATTTAAGGAGTGTGGAGACTGTTTTGGCTATGGTACCCGTTAATGGGCCAATTAAAGAGTCATTATCTTGGACCGTCCCAAGATAATAACACTATATATATATATATATCTCAATGTAGAGACTCAAAACCTATCTTGCATGTAATAGGTTAGACACTATCAATATACACCATATAGGGTGGACGTACACCAATTTTGGGTGAAACCACTATAAAAATCTTGTGATCTTTTTCTCTCCAAAATCACTATCAATCGTGTGAGTATTGATCTAGATTCAGATCTAGATCAAAGAGAGTGATTAATCTTATCTTCAGATCTGGAAATAACAAGTGGTATCAGAGCCTAGGTTACTGTAGCAGCGAGTTACTGTAGCGGTGTCACTGTAGCGGCAGGTACTGTAGTGGCGAAATACTGTAGCAATGAGAGGAGAAGGGAAGATTAGGATTGAGAAATTCGATGGCAAGGACTTCATGTATTGGATGATGCAGATTGAGAATTACCTGTACCAACGCAAATTGTATCGACCACTCAAGGAGGTGAAACCAGATGAGATGACCGAGGATCAATGGTTGGAGATGGATAGGATGGCTCTAAGTGTGGTGAGATTAAGTCTGACCAGATTTGTTGCTCTTGCTTGTGCTGCTGAGAACACTACTATGGGGCTGATCAGCAAGCTTAAGGGTATGTATGAGAAACCATCAGCTTCCAATCAGGTATTCTTAATAAGGAAATTATTCAATTTGGTGCTAAAAGAAGGTGACTCAGTCACAGAACATATTAATATGTTTACTGCAATGATCGGGCAATTATCCTCTATTAACATTGTCTTTGAGGACAAGTTACATGCTCTTATATTGCTATCTTCACTACCTGATAGTTGGGCAGGACTGATCACTTCAGTGAGTAGTGCAATGTCCAAGGAGGAGTTCAAATTAGAAGATGTGAAGGATCTTCTATTGGGAGAAGAATTGAGGAGGAAGAATAGTAGCCATCAAGGAGCATGTTCCTCAGCTTTGTTAGCTGAATTATCTGGAAGGGGAAGATCATATGCAAAGTCTGGTAGGACAGGGAACAAATTTAAATCCAGAGGTGCTAACAGAGCAAGAATTGCTGTTTGCTGGAATTGTGACAGCAAGGGTCCTCTTAAGAAGAAAGACAAGGAGAAGGAGTATGAAACTCTTTGAAGATGCTCTGAAAATTCTGATGAAGATCGAAGTACTGATTTGTTGTGTTGATTCTGAGGTAGAATCATGGGTGTTAGATCCTAGAGCATCATTCCATTCAACATTTCAGAAGGAGCAGTTGAAGAATTATTACTCCACAGATGTGAAGAAAGTGTATTTAGCAGATGGATCTTCATTGGATGTTTTAGGAAGAGGAGAAGTTCACATCAAGATAAATCTAGGGTTGTGGATTTTGAAGGATGTGAGGTATATCCCTGATCTGTCCACACAATTGATATTTGTGAGTCAGCTAAACAAGGAGGGCTACCATGCCATCTTTGCAAATAATTCCTGGAAAATTGCAAAGGGAATCAGAATTATGGCTAAGGGGTCTAAAACATGTACACTTTACTTAGTGCCTTCAGAGACTGATGTCATTTCTGTTGTGTCTAAGGAGAAGGACTGCACACTTTGGCACAGAAGGATGGGACACATCAATGAAAGAGGATTGAAGAAACTGCATGTTGCTGGAAAGTTTTTAAAACTGAAATCTGTCAGTTGGAGGTCTGTGAGGACTACATATTTGGAAAATAGAAGGTTGTGAAGTTTTCCAAACAGAAAAAAATTCCAAAGGAGCAAAATCTGGAGTTGGTGCATTTAGATGTATGGGGGTCAGCTTCTGTGGAATATCTTGGAGGAGCAGGGTACTTTGTTACCTTTATTGATGATCATAGCAGAAAAATATGGGTTTATTGTCTCAAAAACAAATCTGAGGTGGTTGCCACTTTCAAGAAGTGGAGATTAGAGGTAGAAAATCAGTCAGGGACAAAGATCAAGTGTTTGCTATCAGACAATTGAGGGGAGTATGAAAGTACTAAATTTAAATTGTTCTGTGAAGAGATGGAAATCAGAAGAAAAAGAACTGTGCCAGGAACACCCCAGCAGAATGGTACTGTTGAAAGAATTAACCAGACCCTTTGCAATAGGGCCAGAATTAACCAGACCCTTTGCTATTGTTGTTGCTCAAAATCTGTTTCTGGAACAAATGGAATTAAGGACAGCATTTCTCCATGGAGAGTTGGAAGAAGATATGTACATGTATCAACCTGAGGGTAGTTACATTAAAGACAAGAAACTGGTCTGCAAATTGCAGAAGATTCTTTATGGGTTGAAGCATGTTCCAAGGCAATGGTACAAAAGATTTGACACATTTATGTGTTTAATTAATTTTAAGAGGGCAGATTCTGACCATTACTGTTATCTGAGGAGATCAAGGAAAGTTTCTGTGATCCTTGCCATTTATGTTGATGATATGTTGATAGCCAACTCAAGCATCAAGGAGGTCAAGCTTCTGAAAATTCAGCTATCAAAAGAATTTAATATGAAGGACTTAGGGGAAGCTAAGCAAATTCTGGGAATGAGAATTAGCAGGTCAGGAGGCTGCATTAAATTGAGTCAGAAGAAATACTTACAGAAGGTGCTTGATAGATTTAAGAGTGCAAATATTAGGACAGACTTGCCACTTAGTGCTGAGTTTAAGTTGTGAAAGGAAGACTCTCCTAAGACAACTGAGGAGAAAGAGAGGATGAACAATGTGCCATATGCATCAGTTGTTGAGAGCTTGATATATGTATTGATTTACACTAGGCTAGACATTTTCCATGCAGTGGGAGTAGTTAGCAGATTTATGTCAAAACCAGGAGAGAAGCACTGGAAAGCAGTGAAATAGATTCTGAGATATCTTCAGAATACATTGGACATCGGATTGTGCTTTACTAAGGAGGTTGTGGTGTTTGAAGGCTACTGTGATTCAGACTTAAGAGGGGACTTGGATACAAGCAGATGTACATCATGATATATCTTTTGCATTGGAGGCACATCTGTGAGCTGGAGATTCAAATTGCAAGGTCATGTGTCATTGTCAACTACTGAGGCAGAATACGTAGCTGCAACAGAAGCCACGAAGGAGAAAATCTGGTTGGAAAATTTGCTTACAGAGCTGGGGTTTGTTGAGAAAAAATCAGTACTACATTGTGATAGCCAAAGTGCAATCTACCTGCCTAAAAATCCTAAATTTCACTCCAAGTCCAAGCACATCAGGAACAAATACCATTTCATTAGGGAACTCATTGAGAAGGGTGAATTGGAGCTGAGAAAGATTTCTGGAGACCAAAATGCTGCAGATATGCTTACAAAAATCATGAACATTGCAAAAGTAAGGCTATGCATGGCTTTAGTGAACCTTCGAGATCATTGATGAAGAAGGAATGGTGTGGTGGTGTGAACAGTTTCCGAGTGCGAGATTGTTGAGGTTTAAGTCAATTGGGAGATATAAGGAGTGTAGAGACTGTTTTGGTTTAATTAGTACCCATTAATGGGCCAATTAAGGAGTCATTATCTTGGACCGGCCCGAGATAATAACACTCTATATATATCTCAATGTAGAGATTCAAAACAATCTTAAATATCACTCAATAGAAATATCACTCTATAATAACACTCAATACTATTCCTAAATATCAATAGAAATATTTAAATATCAACACTATTCCTAAATTACAGGAAAACAATCTTAAAAAATCAATCAACAGCAAACAATCAAACAAAAATATCATTGAAATATCAATACTATTCCTAAATATCAATACTATTAAATACTATTCCTAAATATCAATATAAACATGTAAATATCAATACTATTCCTAAATTACAGCAAAACCATCTTAAAAAATCAATCAACTACAAATAATCAAACAAAAATATTATTTAAATATCAATACTATTAATACCATTCCTAAATATCTAGATAAACATATAAATATCTATACTATTCCTAAATTACAGAAAAACCATCTTAAAAAAACAATCAACAATAAACAATCAAACAAATATATCAATGAAATATCAATACTATTCCAAAATATCAATACTATTAATACCATTCCTAAATATCTAGATAAACATGTAAATATCAATACTATTCCTAAATTACAGAAAAACCATCTCAAAAAATCAATCAACAGTAAACAATCAAAAAAAAATATTATTGAAATATCAATAATATTCCTAAATATCAATACTATTAAATACTATTCCTAATTATCAATATAAACATGTAAATATCAATACTATTCCTAAATTACAGCAAAACAATCTTAAAAAATCAATCAACAGCAAACAATCAAACAAAAATATCATTGAAATATCAATACTATTCCTAAACATCAATATAAACATGTAAATATCAATACTATTCATAAATTACAGCAAATCAATCAACAACAAACGATCAAACAAAAATATCATTGAAATATCAATACTATTAATACTATTCCTAAATATCAATACTATTAATACTATTCCTAAATATCAATATAAACATGTAAATGTCAATACTATTCCTAAATTACAGCAAAACAATCTTCAAAAATCAATCAACAGCAAACAATCAAACAAAATTATCATTGAAATATCAGTACTATTCCTAAATATCAATACTATTAATACTATTCCTAAATATCAGTTTAAACATGTAAATATCAATACTATTCCTAAATTACAGCAAAACCATCTTAAAAAATCAATCAACAGCAACCAACCAAAAAAAAATCCATCAACAAAACCATCTTAAATTATGTAAATATAAACATGTAAACATTAAAATAGATTAAATACCGATGAAATAGATTACAGTAGAAATAGATTATAGTAGAAATAGATTAAACATTGAAATAGAAAGATTGAAGATGTCATAGATTAGAAATGAAAATAGAATAAATCATACCTTCACAGGAGGGAACTCGGCCGGCGAGAGGGAACGACGACCGACGGGAAGGAACGTCAACGGCGCTGCAACCGAAGTGAGGGAATGACGGCTATTTCCGTAAGACTAAGACAGAAAATGCATATGTCTTTGATTTGGGGGTTTTATTAAACCCCAAACCTTACATGCATGGCAGATTTTCGCCTTGTAAGGTACATTAAGTTTCGCCGTCGTAAACGAAAAAGTCCGCCAAATCAACAAAACCATCTTAAATTATATAAATATAAACATGTAAACATTGAAATAGATTAAATACCGATGAAATAGATTACAGTAGAAATAGATTAAACATTGAAATAGAAAGATTGAAGATATCATTTATTAGAAATGAAAATAGAATAAATCATACCTTCACAGGAGGGAACTCGACCGGCGGGAGGGAACAATGACCGACGGGAAGGAACGTCGATGGCGCGGCAACCGGAGTGAGGGAACGACAGCTATTTCCTTAAGACTAAGACAGAAAATGCGTCTGTCTGTGATTTGGGGTTTTTATTAAACCCCAAACCTTAAATGCATGTTGGATTTCCACCTTGTAAGGTACATTAAGTTTCGCCGTCGTAAACGAAAAAGTCCGCCCAATCAAAATTTGAGCGGGCCTTTTCCACTCGACT
>LFYR01000320.1:278392-334957 GCA_001185155.1 Zostera marina | reverse complement strand
AAAACTTAATCGGGTAATCGGGTTAATTTGGGGAGGTTCGAAATTTTGGGCGGGAGTTCTTAGATAGCGGATGTCCGCCATCTAAACACCGCCGTCAAGCCCTAACCTTTCCTCGGCGGACTAAAAGAATAGATGGCAGACATCCGCCATCAAAATAACTGAATTATTGATGGCGGACATCTACCATCAATAGGCCGCCATACAATGTCCTTTTTTTTGTAGTGTTAGTTGGGTTTATAGTCCACGTAATTTAGGTTAGTTGGGTTAATTGCGTTCCCCGTCCCCGTACCCAGTCATTGGCCAGGTACGGGGACGGGGATCCTAGGCCAAAATCATAATTTTTGTTTTTAATTTTTTAAAAAAATTATTTTAAACACTAATGTTACTAATGTAATTAAAATCGATTTAGTGAGAGTATGATTTAGGTTTTAAGGTGAGAAATAAATTTAGGGATTTGATATTTCACATTTGAGGTTTAAATTTAAAAATTAAAAATTTAAGAAATATTGAAAATTTAAAATGTAGGAGGTTAAATATAATTTTTTATGGATATATTTTAAATATAAACTTATGGGTGTAGAATTCTGGAGAGGTTTCCTTTAATAGCCATCAATTAACAAGAAAAAGATAGAAGATAGAAGGGGTGGATGGAAGTTGTTAGGTCAATTAGAAGAAGAAGAGTAAAGCAAAGAATCTTTCACTCTTTAATTGACTCACCAAATGAAACATTCAACTTGAGAATATTATTACACATTAAGTCTATATTTATACTTGATATTATGGGTACATTTATAAGATAACCCTTATAGTATTTTAACTCTTTACATTCCCCCGCAAATTGATAACTCCATAATGCAATACTGAGTTGTGAATTTGAACATGAGTACGATCATCAGCTTATCTGTCCACCTCTTTAGCAGCCTTGTGAACTAACTCAGCTATGAATTAATTGAGCTAACAGGGGGAGCGAAAAACCCTGTTGGGATTCTTATTTTTGCTCCTCTTTCTTTCATTTTTATTGGGAAAACCCTCCTGTTATACCAATTAAAACCCTGAAAGAAAGAAGAAGAAAAAACTTGTTGCTCATTCTCATAGCTCCTACTGCTCACTCTAGATTTCACATTTACTGCTCCAGATTAAATTTCCAGCTATTTGGGCATGACCTATCTTAGTATGACCTGCAACCACACAAACATACATCCACAATAGCCATTCCCACAGACCAAACCAGAAAAATATGGACTTCCTTAAAAAAAAAATTATGAATCAAACCAAACTAGAAATAGGTTTAGAACATATTTCAGATTATCACCCTGCAATTCTTAACATCATATTTATCTAAATTTCCTAATATGAATACAAGTATTACTATAAGAATAGAAATCAGAAATACAACACCTCAGATATATGTTTTTCATAATCATATACATCTTATTGTATTTTCATTATTATTATTATTTATATATATATATATAACTAATACTCAGTATTATAGTCTCCCTTATATACTCATTAGCTGATTATTCATGATCTATTTATTTCACAGTCTCTCTTTGTAATAACCTGACTTGTACAAACTTATTACCCCATAGAGCAGAAACTAATAATAAAGATATTTACTAGTATCATACTTAGGTGATTCTCCCGAATCAAATTGCTCACTGCTATGTTCTCAACATTCCAGTGATGAGTATTTACATTATCCTAATGATAATGTTTTCCAACAATAGGTAACAGAAATAACAGATTCCTACTACCTGACACAACTATTATCAGCACTCAGATCATTTCTCCTAAGCCTCCTTAATTAGATTTAGTTTACTTATTTCCTGCGATTTTTTTATCCTACTCTTGTTCTTCATTAGGATTCTAGGATCAGGACTGGTTGGTACTACTTTATGCCTATCCCTGTGAACCATGAATTGTCCTGTGCCCAGTACTTTAGTGAAACCATCTGGTAGTTGTTGACTAACAGCAATATAATCCACCCTTTTATCACCAGCTCTCTAATAAAATGGTATGAGATGTCTATATGTCTAGTTTTCAGGTTTGATGATGGATTTTTAGTGAGAAAAATTGCTGATTTATTATCACATAATATTTGTGGAGCTGTCTCAAACTTAATCTCCAGTTCCCTAAACAAATTACAGAAACACTTAACTTCTGAAGTTATCCCAGATAGTGCCCTGTATTCAGTCTCACAGCTCGATTTTGATACCAACACCTGTTTCTTTGATGCCCAGGCCACCAAATTTCCAGCAAACCAGATGCTGAATCCAGACACTGATCTCCTAGTTATATCAGGCCTAGTCATAATTAGATATTGTAAGGACCCTACAATGCTTCTATATATTGTATTGTCTTCTATAAGAGTCCCTGAATTTTTATTTAGTCTTGGATTTAGAATCATTGGTGTCCTACATGGTGTGCAGTCCATCATATTGAATTTTTTCAATATATCAAACATATTTTTCTTGACATAGAATTATGGTTTTCCCTTGTCTTATACATTCCATTCCTAAAAAATAGTTAAGAAGCCCTAGGTCTCTACATGAAAATTGTTTACATATTAATTCTATGCGCCTATTTACTTCCTCACTAGAATTACCAGTAACTATAATATCATCTAAATAGACTAGTATGTAGATTCTATGTCCATTGTTCACTTTTAGGAACAATGAGGAATCTGTAAGACTATTTTTGAATTCGTTTTCAACTAGAAAATTCTGAAGTCTTGAGTACCAGGCTCTAGGTCCCTGCTTTAAACCATATAGAGTCTTATGTAATAGACACACATGATCTGTATAATTCTTATTATGAAACCCAGTTGGTTGTCTCATGTATACTGTTTCGTTTAGAAAGCTGGTGAGACATGCCTGATTACGTCAGTCACTCCCAGCAACGCCCCTCAACAAGGACTAGGGTTCTGTCGCTTTATGCCGGACCCCAGAAGGCATCCACAGTGCGGAGCAAGTGTCTACGTCAAGTACTCAAGGCAACACCTGGGAATCGCCGACTGGGTCTACCAAGTTGCCGATTCCAGGTGTGAATCGCCGACTCCAAACAAGGCACTCGGGTCTGGTAGACCGAGGACCTGACCTCAAGGGAGTCCGCGACTCCACCTCTGAATCGACGACTCCCATACCTGAGTCGCCGATTCCCAACCGTTACTTGGGAGGGCCCACATCATTATGGCACCCTTAATTGGGCACCATAATGGAGTGGTCCCCACGCTAATGAATGGGGAAACGCCCCCAGGACCCTATAAAAGGGGTCCTTAGGGGTCCTCCACTCCCAAGTCATTCACCCTTGACTCACACTCCAACCAGAGCAAACCAAGGAGCCCGAATCGCCGACTCCCACGTGAGTCACCGATTCCCCTCCACTTCTGCAGGTACATTGACGTAGAGCGCTCGTCGTGGACTACAAAGTCTTAGGCCCTCCTCTCAACCCCGCGAGCCTACTGGTAGCAGATTTCGTGCTTCATCAAAAGCCATTTAGGAAGGCATTTTCGATATCCAGTTCTCTTACCTGCCAGTTATATGTCACAGCAATTGAAATGATTGACCTTACTGTGTCCATCCTAATTACTGGACTGTAAGCCTCTGTATAGTCCACTCCTTCCTCCTGTCTGTTGTCTTGAGTTACAAACTATGTTTGTTTGATTCTCAAAAATATCTCTTTGTTGTCTTGCCACACTTCTAGTGTTAGATTGTATATCAGACTCAACTCTCATGGTCTGGGGTACTGAGCTACTTATCTCAGTTGACTCTGAGATTATAGCCATTGAGTGACCCGCCATACAGGACTTGACAAATCTGGTTCTACCCTTAACTCATTGTTTGAGTTTCCTGTATTTATAGGAAAGCCAAAATTCATTGTGGTAGCTAGTCTTGGAAATATTATCATTTGCTTTTCAGGCTTCTTTACTGTTTTTAGTTAAAAAAGGATACTCATTTTCATTGAATTTAACATTTCGAGATATAATGACTATTGCCTTCTAACTTTAAACACATATATCCTTTGTGTTTGTTTGAATACCCTATAAAGACACATTTATAGGCAGTAGGTTCAAATTTATTCCTTAATCCATTACTTATTAAGGGATAACATGAAAAACCAAATAATTTCAGTATTTTATAATCTGGTTTATTTTTGGTTAACATCTCAAAGGGAGATATGAACCCTAAAACAGAACTAGGTAACCTATTTATCAGAAAATATGCTGGAGAGATGACCTCTGGCCACATATTTTTTGGAATTCCGGATTGAGTAAAAAAACATCTGCTGATCTCAAGCAGGTGTCTGTGTTTCCTTTCAACAATCCCATTTTGTTGAGGTGCATAGGGACATGAGAATCTATGCGTTATTCCTTTTTATCCTAGCCAAGTTTTCAGCTTGGTGCTAAGAAATTCACCACCCTCATCTGAATAAATTTTCTTAATTTTCAGCCCTAACTGGTTTTCTATATTTTTCAGAAATAGAATAAACCGATCAGTAAATTCAGTTTTAACCCTTAATGGTATAATCTATGTATACCATGTTTTATTATCTACAATTTTTGCAAAAAATTTATAATTTTTCATTGAAACAATTGGGGCTGGACCCCATAGGTCTATATGTATTTTCTCCGATGGAAAAGAAATTTTTATTTCATTACAAGAAAAAGGTAATTTCGACAATTTTGGCATAGGGCAGTTGTTACAAAATTCTAAGGATTTCAAATCTGAATTGTTTATTCCTAATACATGTCCTATTTTATCCATGATTTTGAGAGAGGGATGTCCTAGTCTCTTATGCCATGTATCTGAAGAGACCTTGACGTCAAAATTACAGTTGATATCTGGGCTGAAATAGAATAACCCTCTTTTATTAATTCCAGAAAAAAGCGTCTGATGCATCTTCAGGTTCATCACTGAAAATTCCTTCTGTGAAATCTGTATATAACAGTTCAAATCACTGCATAGTTTAGTCACAGAAATTAGATTTTTCTTAATCTTAGGCACACATAAAACTCTATTAAGTGTATAAACCTTTGAATGTACTTCAATGTCTAATTTTCCTATTTTAGCAATAACTAATCTATCTCCAGATCCAATCACAAAACACCCAATACCTATATAGGTCTGGCAGTCATGGAGCAAAGCTTCATCAGCTACCATGTGATTAGTAGCTCCTGAGTCAAGACACCAGTCCAGATCTTGGACTGTTACAGAATGTGCTGCTGCTTCTTCTTCATTTCCAGTTATCTGAGTATCATAATCATCCTCCATGGCATAGGCAGCAAAATTACCTCTATCTGGACAATTTCTAGTCAGATGTCCTTTTTTCTCACAAATCTGACAAGTAGATGTGTTGTCCTGTGAAGATGGTAGATTCAGAATAGGAGGCAAATTATTCCGAGCAATTTGAGGAGGAACAGTTATGACATTTGTTCCTTTATTTTTGTATGATGGTTTATAATAAGAACCACCATTCTTGCCTTTTCCTGGATAAAATTTAGCATTTCTGTTGAAATTATTCCTATTATAATTGGAATAATATACTTGATAATCCTCTTCAGTTGTTGGTTGATCCAGTTGTTTCATCAAGATTTCTTCTTTAATAAGAGCATCTGCAAGTTCTGTAAAAGTAATATCCTTCTGGAAATTCAGAGATGTCCTAAACATACGGAATTCAGGGCCAAGACCTCTGAAAACATACTCTGATGCTCTTTCATCAGACATTGAATATCCTGCTGCTGCTAGAGAGTGTTTCAAACTCTTAATCTTGAAAATATATTCTTTCATTGAAATATCTGTTGTCTTCCTTAGTGAATTCAACTCATCACGAAGAGCTTGAATTTGATTTTTATCAATAGGTGAAATATCTGTTTCTATGATATGCCATGCCTCATATGCAGTAACACAAGGAAAAGTAGAGGCTGAATTTCCTTACATACCGTGGCTTTAATCCAGCTGAGCACTATGCCATCGTTCCTCTTGTGAGTCGCATACGCCGGATTTTCAGAGCCATCACTTAATCTTAGAGCCGGAGTCCCAAGTTTTCCAGAAATAAAATCTAACAAATTATGTATTTGCAACATACCTTCAAATTGATTTTTCCATACTAGATAATTCCCTTATGAAGAAGGTGTGGGACAATGTGACGCAATACTCTACATCATTTGGGGAACTTCGATCCTTGCTTTCACAACTGCTCTTCCAGCACCTGATGAGTCTCCAGCTGCACTTCCAGCCATAACTCAAGTCACAAATCGCAGAGAAAAGGGAAAAAAAATCGAAAAAACACCGAGTGAGACAGAATCGACAGAATCGAAAAAAAAATTCAAATTGACAGAATCACCAAGTGAGACAGGTGCAGACACGCAAATAACAATCGAATATCCAAGATAACAAGATAACAATTGCACGCAAATCAATTAATTAAAATATAACAATCAAAACCTCACAACGATTGATAAAACTGATCCACGTGCTAATCAATCACACAGAACGCAAAACCATCGCAGATAATAGAAAATAAATTGCAATTGATAAAAGATAACAATCGCAAATAACAGATAAAATTCAAACCAGAGTTGCATTCGCAGATTGCAATCAATCGGCGAGAGAGAGAAAACCACACGCTTCAGCCGATCTTGAGAAAAATCGACGAGAAACCGCTCCAACCTTTGATTATAGAAGCCTGCCCTAGTTTTAATCGCAAAAACTGAAGCTCTCGATACCATGTAGAATTCTGGAGAGGTTTCCTTTAATAGCCATCAATTAACAAGAAAAAGATAGAAGAAAAGGGGTGGATGGAAGTTGTTAGGTCAATTAGAAGAAGAAGAGTAAAGCAAAGAATCTTTCACTTTTTAATTGAGTCACCAAATGAAACATTCAACTTGAAAATATTATTACACATTAAGTCTATATTTATACTTGATATTATGGGTACATTTATAAGATAATCAAATATGATTTTTTGATTTCAGACATTGATAATAATTTTGCAATTCTAAATTAATTTTTGGGTAACGAAAATACAGCACAATCAAGAAAGTCTTTGGGTAACAAGAATTTATATGTATGACTTTCCATTTGGGAGATGGAAAGAGGGTAGCTTTTACCAAGTTTGGAATATGATCACAAATCTAACTAATCGAACACTTTTACTAACAAATTTTTACACTAACAAATAAAGAACTTAACCAACTTCACTAATTCTAATTAATTCTGTGAATTTTCAGAATTTTCCATATTTATCCCAGTAGTTTTTGTTAACTTTCGAATTATATTTCGTAGTGAATCAGTGAATGTGTGTTTTATATATTTAAGAAGAAATTCAGGTGAAAAACCACTATTTGTGAATTTATCCAAGCCATTGATTATTAAACGAACCCTCAATTGATTTAATCATAGTTAATAATTTTTTGCAAAATAATTGTTCTTTGAACTATTAAGGTAGGGGTGAGAACGGGGTGGGTCGTCCCGGTCTCACCCCGTTCCGCGTCCGGGTGGTAATCGAGGACGGGGCAGATATTCTGGCCTGTTTTTATTTTTTTTGCCCCGTTGCCCTGTACCCCGCTGCCGCAGTCATGTTCCGTGGGGGTCTTGGGGTAAGGCAAAACCCGGACGGGTCGCCTCTAAGCCTAACCCTTTCCCCACCCACGACCCGCCCCGTTCTCATCCTTAATAACCATATAGAATTAGTATTAGCTTTCCCATAACGGGTCGCTAATCCCATATAGTTCATGATATTTTATGTGTTTTGTTGTGTTGATTGATCGATATATATGTTTATGATATGTTATGTGTTGATATTTTGTTGTTGGTATTTGCGGATAGTTGTAATTAGCATTTGCGGTCGAAATTCAAGTTGCGTTTTAATCTTTATCAATCTATCAATGTAATATTTTTTATTCATTTTAAATTATTCATTTATTAATTAGTTAATATAATTTACATGTTAATTAAATAATTGGAAAATAAAATGCGGATCTTAAATTGTGTGAATTAAAAATGAATACAAATTTTTTGAAATGAATGCTATGAAATAATGAAATGCCATGAAATGAATTGAAATACATGAGTTAAAATGAATGCACGTGTTAAAATGAATGCATGAGTTAAAATTAAATCAAAATTTAAATAAATTTAAAAATTAGTTAAATAAATGTTTTGTAATTATTTTATAAAAATGTGTTTTTTAATTAGTTTATAATAAATGTTTAGTAATTATTTATTAATTGAAATAATTAATAATTAATTAGGGTTAGGGTTAGGGTTAGTTTTTAAATAATTGTTGAATAATTAATAATTAATTAAGAAAATGTTGGAAATTCCAATAATCAGTTTTTATATTAAAAACTTGATTTAAAATCCAATGTTGAGAACAATTATCTAAATATTAAAATCATTTATTTAATTAATTATTAATTAAATAATTATTTATAAATTTATAATTAAAAGAAGTAACAATCAAATTTTCTATTAGTGTGATTGTTAGTTAGTTTTTAAATAATTGTTGAATTATTAATTATTTATTTATGTATTTCAGTTGAATGTCTGAAATCCGGGTACCCGATAAGGCTTGGTTAACTTTGAGCCCCTGTAGCGAAGAATTTAGAGATGGCCTCAAGGCGTTTGTTCAATATGGTTTGCGAAAATGCCATGGTTTGTATAAGGAAGGATATTTACCTTGTGCATGTAGAGACTGTACTAATAGAAATGTGATTTCAATTGCCGATTTACGTCAACACATATTCATGAATGGTTGGTTGAAACATTATGTTATATCGACGAAACATGGTGAGCGAATTTACGATTCAGAACCAAATATAGAAAATATAGTTGAAGATGGACCAAATGAAATGCGTAATTTGGTTTGCGTGGCGATGGGTAGACCTGATGAGATTGAAAATATTGCAGATCATGATGATGAAGATCTTCCAGAACCGAACGAAGATCTTCCAAATTTAAATTATGATTCGACTTTTGTTAATCGATTGAAAGACGCTGAACAAGAATTATGGCCGGTTGTACCGAATTTACAAAGCTCTCTTTTATTTTGGAATTATTTCAATGTAAGTGTATCAATCAGTGGTCCGATAAATCATTTGAGACGTTGTTATCCATTTTACGTCGATCTCATCCCAATGGAACGGAAACGATCCCGAAGAATATGTAACAAGCTAAGTCAGTTGTTCGTGATTTGGGGTTACGGTATGAGAAAATCGATGCATGTCGGAACGATTGTATCATTTATCATAAAAAACATAAAGATTGCAAAAGTTGTCCAACATGTGGTGTTTCAAGGTGGTTGAACGAAGCTGATGATGAAAAAAGAAAATGGATTCCCGCCAAATATTTGAGACATTTTCCATTGATACCACAACTTAAAAGATTGTTTTTGTGGAAAGATATTTCTAAAGGAATGACTTGGCATAAAAATGATCGGAAAAAAGATGGAATTCCTCGTCATCCGGCAGATTCATTGCAATGGACACAATTTGACGATCGATATCCCGATTTTGCTTCTGAACTACGTAATATCAGATTGGGACTTTCAAGCGATGGATTTAATCCATTTAGTATGATGTCAGTTTCTCATAGAACGTGGCCAGTCATTCTTATGCCTTATAATCTTCCTCCGTAGATGTGTGTGAAACAACCCAATTTCATTTTGAGTCTTCTAATATCCGGACCTACATCACCTGAAAATGATATAGATGTCTACTTACAACCACTGATTGATGAGTTAAAAATTCTAAGGACCACTAGTGTCACGACATATGACGTGGTTACTCAGAATAACTTTCAAATGCATGCTGCAGTGATGTGGACAATTAACGATTATCCTAGATATGGTGATCTTTCTGGTTGGAGCACGAAAGGAAAATTGGCATGTGCAGTTTGTTCTGAAAAAACGAGTAGTGTTTGATTAAAATATGGAAAGAAAGAGTCTTTTCTTGGACACCGTCGTTTCTTGGAAAAAGACCATCCGTATAAACGTAATAAAAAGGATTTCAATAACAAAATCGAAATTGAAGAAGCGCCTAAATGACCCTTGGGAGAGGAGGTATTTCTGAATTTGAATTTTTTTAGAAATTCTATTATTTTTGGCAAAAACGATGAGAGACCATCAAAGAAGAAGATGAAAGTCATGTCCTTACCTCCTGGATGGAAAAAAGTTAGTATTTTCTTCAATTGCCGTATTGGAAGACTCTGTTGATACGTCATAATATCGACGTTATGCATACTGAAAAAAATGTTTGCGATAATATTATAAACACTTTATTGGGAATGGATGGCAAATCGAAATACAATTTGAGTGCCCGTTTGGATCTTCAAGAAATGAAAATTCGTTCCGAGTTACATCCACTAAAGATTAGTGATTCTGAATGGAAGATTCCAAAGGCGAAATTCAATCTCAATAATGAAGAAAAGACGATTTTCTGTAAAGTGTTTCATGATCTCAAATTTCCGGATGAGTACGCACCCAACATTTCATCAAAAATGAAATTGAAAGAAAGGAAGTTTACAGGTTTGAAAAGTCATGATTGTCATATGATAATGTAACAATTACTTCCAATTGCCTTACGTTGATCAACACATCCAAAAGTAACATATGTTTTAGTTGACATATGCAAGTATTTCAACGCGATTATAGTTGACCATATGGAAAGATTGGAAAAAAACATCGTTATTACATTATGCGAATTGGAAAAAATATTTCCTCTGAGTTTTTTTACAATAATGATACATCTAGTAGTACATCTTGCAAGTGAAGCGAAAGTGGCTGGTCCAGTTCATTATCGATGGATGTATCCAATTGAAAGATATCTATTGACTTTGAAAAAATACGTTCGGACCCGTAGTCATCCATCCTGAAGGGTCGATTGCAGAAAAATATCGTCGATTGCCGACGAATCTATGACATTCTGTTCACGTTTTTTACATAACGTTGAAACTAAGTCAAATAAAACGAAAAGATATATCGATGGTTACTATGGTGCATCAACTAACACTTCGCTCACTAAACTTGAACATGGTCAAGTTCATCGATATATCATTTTCAATTTGGATATTATTGAGATATTCCGAAATCTTCATATCGACGACCTAAAACAAAGGTACGTATATCACATCGATATATCATTTTCATATCATCGATATATCTTTTTCATATATATCTATTTAATATTTACGTTTGACATATTAGTTATCCGACTATTACTTCTTTGCATTTGCAAAAATTACATTTATAAGAATTTGCAGACTGGTTTGAAAAATATGTTCAAAAAAATAGGGCAAGGACGAGAATATTTCATAAGATATTTGTTCGATATCAAGAGGTCCAAATTTCTTTATAAAATCGTAAAACGGCTACATCTTAAACGGTGTGAAATTTCTTTCGTCTGAAGTGTCAAATTTAAAAAAGACACAAAATTACGGTGTATTAGTCTCCGCCACTACATCCACATACTTAAAAAATCCGAATGACGATCCGACAATTGATGATCTTTCGTACCATGAAACTTTTCACAATGTTTTCGAAGTATGTTACAGACACGATATGTTGAAATATCCGATGTTTCACTGCAAATGGTACGAAGGATATAAGAAAGACAATTTCGGTCTTGTTAGTGTGAAAACGTCAATGCCAAAATACGGGGAAGAACCGTTTCTTTTTGCCGAACAAGCTAAACAATGTTTTTATTCAATAGATCCTATTGAATCTAATAGGATTTTTGTATTAAACAGACCTCATATACAAATAGTTTATGTAGACGATGTATAATGAATTTGAATATTATCTTTCTTTTATATTATCTTTCAATTAATTAAATTATCCTTATTTTATTTAGATGTATTGGTTACTAGTCACATTCGTTCTCTCAGTTTTCATGGTCGTCACGACTCCAGATCAGAGTGATGACTCTGATGAACAGAATTATGATCATCCTAATCTACATGACATGAACACGGCTTGGTGCGGTAGTCAAACGAAGAAAAAAACAAGAGAACAAAACAAAGATCATGCAGAATATCATCCATCACAAGGATAACGGTTTGTAATAAAATTCAGAAATGATCAAATTGTCCACAATAGCGTAGCAAAAAAACTAAATAAGAAATGCGCAATGGTCGCGAACGATTTTAAGTTACTACCAATGGACGTACCGTGGATTGAACAAGATCAGAAAAACATAGATGAGGCGATGGTAACGATATAGGTTCATTAATTTATACTTAATTATAGTTTATAAATTTTATAGATAATTAATAGTTAATTTTATAATTATTTATCGATCAGGGAGAATTTGATTACAACTGTAAGTAAATTATTTAATTTCAAATATACTTTCAAGTTCTTTTTTTCTTTTCTTAATTTTAACATTACAGGAACAAAAGGGATTAAATGATATTGGAATTTGAAAACTAAATATAAAAGCAGCTTATCCAAAAGACCAACGAGTGGTACGTAATCTTTTAAATTAATTACAGTTAATTACTATTTGGTTGACTACTTTCATTTGTTTTTTAAGGATAAAGCGATTCTATGGATAGACAGTGAAGAAGCCAAAAATATGGCTCAACAAGAAAATATGATTGACACGGTACGTATTTCATATTTTTTTCAATATAATTCATTAGATAAATTTACATTAATTATTTTCATCTTTTCTTTTTAATTAGGCTCTAATCCAGTTTGCTATAACCGAACATATCGGTAGAAGCTCGAAGAAAACTAGAACATTAGGAACAACTGGTTCCTCATTGAGCAAGAAGACAACGCATCGGATGAATGCGGGGAACTTTTCCATGGATAAAGAAAAAGCTGCTATGACCGAAGCTTGAGGGTAAGATCAACGAGGTTGTCGAGAGGGCGATGGCTCGTCAGAATGAAGCGTTGGCTGGTCAAATTACGTTTTTCGAACAGTACAACACCGCAATGCTCGCTCAAAATCCTAACTTGCGCTTACCGGAATTTCCGCCGATCTTCAACAACACTACGGCGCATCCCGCGGGAGGGTTCATCATTAATTCTTCTGGAGCGTCGACTTCTAGAGGACCTCAAGTACAACAACACGAAACTACACCTCTTCAACATACAATGCTAGAAGAAGAGCACACTACTCCACAACCGCGCGGAGGAAGATCGATTATCTTCACAACATAAGCATTACGAAAGGTTGTTGGAACTAGAAAAAAAGAAAAAGAGCAACAAAGAATAGATTTTCAAATAGTAATTACCGAATTTAATTTCAGTCGTACTTTCAATATCGAATTTAATTTTCAATTCCAATTTCAATTTCAATTCCAATTTCAATTTCAATTCCAATTTCAATTTATTTTCAATTTATTAATTTCATACAAAAAAACAATTCTAAAAAAAATTTAAATTAAAATTTTAAAAAAACAAATTTAAAAAACAAACGGCTAGGCCGCCAGAACTTTTTTCCCCGAGAAATATTTACCAGCGGCCTAGCCACCAGGGATTTTTTGAATAATTTACACTACCAGCTGCCAGGCCGCCGGGATGTAATTTTCAAAAAAATATGCCTGCCGCCAGGACCATTTCTGTTAAAATCGGAATCCACAATTTATTGTCGGCGGCCTGGGCGTCGGTATATTACAATTCCGGCAACAATACTTCCAGCGATGGAATATCGACGGCTTGGCCGGGATGTCGGCTTGGCCGCCAGGTACAATTATACCGACGGCCTGGCCGCCGGAATTTGTCGCCAGAACTGCGCTGGTTTATTGTAGTATTTAGGGTTAGGGTTAGGGTTAGGAACTCTTAATGATGATTAAGTTACATATTTGATATATAATTAATTAAAAGTTTGATTAATTTTGAATTCCTTAACGAATCATTAATCTTCGTCTTTAATCAATATCAAAAAGAAAAAAGATAACGGTAGTGCAATAGGTAACCTCCTTGATGTTTCAACTTCCAAATAAAAATTCAATACATAGTTCCTTATTTGATCCGTGTCTGGTTATAAAAGGAAGAAGGAGGAGGATTCAGAAATAAATTGAAAGGAAAATGGTGAAGATGAGCGTGTTCTTCCCCCTTCTTGTCGTAGTAGTCTTCTCCAACCCTGCAAGTACTTTCGAAATCATAGGAACCTCTTCCGCCAATGTAGGAGTAGATTCAATATGTAAAAAGATATCATCACCATCTCTATGTCTTTCAACCTTGAAACATAAATTACCTATCAGAAATCCCTCACCCCCCGACTATCCTCCTGCTCCTCATCCAATTTGCGAAGCAACAAACATCAGCGGCTGAAGTCACTTTCAATCGACTCTCTAAAAATTCTAAAACATCTAAGAAAGATGCAAAAGCACCTTTCTTAATGATGCGGTGCATGCTGTGCATGCTGTAGAGGGGAAGGATTGGGGGACAGTTAATATCGAGCTTTCAACAGTAATTGACTGGTACTTCCAATGTGGTACCGGACAGGATGATCCAAATCTCGACCCAAACATCGGACGTGGACCGTGGAGTGTACCTAACACCAAACTCAAGAAACTCGTCGACGTTTGCTTTGATGTTCTCAAATAATGTCTTTGAAGTGAAAAAGTATGAAATATGTAGAATTTATTATCTGCAGGGAAAATAATAAAAATTAAGATATTTACATATGATATCATTTAATTTCTTGTTTTTAAAATAACAATTTGGATTGTAGCTAAAAAATTAAATTACTATCATATCGTAAAAATTTAAGTTTCAATAATTTTAAATTAGAATGGATATTTCCGTTGTCAATAAAATATATTTTATAACATTCGATTTCATATTCAATATAATATACTGAAAAATCATTTTTCCAAATAACAATAGAATTCGATTTCATTTAATAATACATAGAATTCTATTGTTATTTTTAAAAACGATTTAAATTCTTATAAATTTAATTTCATAAAGTATAAAAAGTTGTTATTACAAATTCAATAAATTTACTAAAAAAAGTAAAATTTGAAACAACAAGATTAAAATGTTTAGGAAGTTATTTCTGATGAGAAACAAATGAGGTATATTTCAATCAGTTCCCATTATCATACTGCCATGGAGGCATGCAAGAAAAGTGCCTGATTTGAAAAGTGAGCCCTACAATTCTCATAAATACAAATTCAGTAAGAAAGGTATGAAAATTTGAAGATCAGATATGATCATTGTTGGTTCTATGACACACTAATTCTCAAGTCTTCTATGTCATGGGCCATCACTTTGGGTTTAGAGTTCAGTGACCCATCGGGATGATTGAAGCTTGAAGCTTGACCTTGCCGTCGGAGGGGTATTATGAACACCAAACGAAATTATTGTACACTTGTATTGATTTATAATGTTTACACAGTTACTATTTATACACATTTACTAACTAATGTTCTAACTAATTGTATCTCGAAGTTTATAGGTTGGTTAGTGACTAATTACACTAATTACAGATTTATTCATATACCCTCTTTAATCTGAACTTTGGAGCGAAGATTGACTTTTCCCGAAGTGCAGAAAATTGAATTGTTGAAAAACCCTTTGTGAAGATATCCGCTATCTGACGTTCTGTTGGAATATAAGAGACCTGAATTGTTCCTCTTTTGATGAGTTCTCTTACAAAGTGGTAGTCGATATTCATATGTCTAGTACGATTTCGTCCTGCTGGATTTGAAGTTAACAAATTAAGTAGGCTTGTTATCCTAGTAGATAGTCGGTGGTTGTGGTATCTAGATGTCTAGATCTCTAAGTAGAAAACAGAACCGCCGAGCTTCTGATGTAGCGTTTGTTAATGCTCTAAATTTAACTTCTATACTTGATCTAGAAACGGATGCTTGCTTTCTAGAAATCCAGTTTACTAGATAATTATTAATTACCTAAAAGAAATAAGTTGTTGTAATTACATGTGGAAATATTGAATTCTAGAAATTGTCTTTGTTTTCCTTCAGTAATTCCACAATTCCACTTTGTTGAGGAGAGATATGTGCATTGATAAGAAAATGTTTGGCTATTCACTTTTTCCATTAGCAAAAATGTAAAATACCTAAAATTTAATCTAAATATAATAGTAGCTGGTCCTCATAGATCATTATTTAGTAAATTCAAATAAATTTTTTCTTCAATATTCATAGTATTTAAAATATAACCGTTAAGGGTGGATCATGATAAGTACTCGAAAACTTACCTCGCAACGCCGGGCAAGAAACTCTTGTTAGAAATATGCTCTTGGCTCTTCTAGTACTATTATAAAATCAAGGTTATTAAATGAATGGCATAACCACGTATTTATAGAATTTCTATAGGAGAATTTTGGAATTTGGCCATGGGATCGTTATAACCTATAATCGCCTACCTGAGCCCCTCTCTCAACTTTTGGTCGGTGACTTCCTCCTGGTGTTAGTTTAGTTGTTACCCTAACATTCCTAGCTCCTATAAAGGTCATGCCCTTTCCATCGGGTTGTCTGTTTGAGTTTCTAGGGTCCTTTCCTGGATACTGATGATGTGATTCGAATGTGTGGGATCCCATATAACCAATATATTTTTCAACTTTTCCATAGGGGAAATTTCAAAAGACTAATTATTTTTATCTACAATATCTAAACACATATTTTTTCTATTTTATTCATGATCATGATCAAAATTTAATTATGTGTTCATTCCAATATTTGAATCCCTCTTCTGTTAATCCCAGAAGAAGAAGAAACGTCTCCTGACTCTTCACATAGAAATTTCTATGTATAATATATAAGGTTAAAACAATTAAGGTCTCTACATAAGTTTAATAGATATTTTGATCAATTATATTATTTATAACATTTTATCGATATATATTAAATATTTATAATTACAGTAAATATTTTAAAATCTTATAATTAAATGAAGATTATAATTTATTTGACTATATATGTGATATCATGCATGTTTGTTAGAAAACATTTATCTGTTTTTAAAAATATGATATCATGCATGTTTGTCAGTAACTTATTTGAAACAAATGTCGGTTTTAAAATATTGAGATCACTCGATGCCTTTGTTCATGATGACTCTGTTCAGCAAAGATAAACTCCGTAACTAATTGATCACTCGATCACTGTGCATGAGTTGACCCCATTGGTTAAGATATTGGAGGCTTCTAATTGGTTGAAAAATAATACATCTAAGTCATTTAATATGATGGCATCTCAATTCTTACTCTTTTCATTAGTGAAGAAAGTATTCACTTAAGTGTACCTGTACGATGTGGTATATGATTGATCAATCTTTATTAAAGTATTTCTTTGGTTGATATTGGAAAATGTGTCATCTTCTCATTGGTTGAATTTTTTGATTTATCGACGTTCATGAGTGGTCATCTTCTTATTGGTTGAACTTTTATGATGTGTCGAAGTTCATAAGGGGCAATCTTCTCATTAGTTGATCTGATGATGTGGTGTGACTATCTGATTGAACAATCAGATGCACAAACTTCCAAATACCTTATTTATACTATCTGATGATGCGGTGTGACTATCTCATTAGTTTAGTGTATTCTTTTCTGTTGATTTATACTAAATTTGTTAGAAAATACCTTATTCTGATTTGATCTCTGCAAACGTTGATCTAATACTGACCTAACTGATTCTGATTCAGTGTGTACCAGTATCAATTAGACTTGACTCTAGTAGTTAAATAGTCTTTGATATATAATCAGAAAAAAAAAGGTTCAAGAAAGCCTATCTAATATGTATCCAAAAACGCCCACTACATCTTGACTGTCTAAAATTTCACAAATATTACTCATTCTCTCACAACCGTTCATTCCATGTAATAAATTTTTTGAATACGAAGCAATGGACGGTCAGGATAATCTGAGCGTTTTTGGGCTCACCAAAGAATGACTCAGCTGAAAATTCTCTATATAATCAATGTAATTAGGATTTGAACATAATTGATAAATATTGATTTGATTGCAATAATCTAAAATAATCTGCTTAAGGATACCAATTTCTATATTTGAAGAATGTTAATAATGAAAAATATTGATTTGTTTGCAAAAATCTAAAATAATCTTCTTAAGGATATTAATTTCTCTATTTGAAGAATGTTAATAATGAAGATTATTTTAGATTATTGCAATCAAATCAATATTTGTGAAAATACAACAAGCAACATTTTTTCAAACTCTATAAATAAACATTGCAATCTTCATCTATTCGACTACATTCTGGGTTTTGAGAGAATGAGATTTTGAAAACCTGTATTCATTTTATTTTTACTTGTCAATCTCTTCTCTATCTATGAAGGTTAGATTTTTGTTTCAAATATTATTTGAGTTTTCTTTTAGATTTAAACGAAATTTTATTTGGGAATGTGTGTTTTGGATGCAGGTAGAGATTTGATGACCATTGAGGAAGGCGCACTACAAATTCATGATGCAATGAGAGTTTTTGAATCTCTTCTTCCTAGGTGTTTTGAAGATGAAGAAATTACCTCCATGCCACTAACGTCCACTATAAAAGGAGGTGCACACCCAAGAGCTAAAGTCAGCACTTGCCATCTTTGCTAAAGCTCTCCTTGGATCAAAGCACTACTTTCGTTCTCTCTTGCTCTTGCTCAAGCTCTAGCTCTTGTTCAAGCTTTGTGTGGGAGTTGCTCTCAAGGCTGTGTGCTCTAGTTCTTCAACTTCTTCTCTTCTTCCCCTCTTATACGTTGAGAATGTGCTAGAAGAAAATCTCTACATCTTGTTAGTGGTCTTAATGTTGTGAGAGGCGTGCCTCAATATCAACACTTGTTAGGTTTAACAAGTTCAACCATAAAACTCGGTGTGGTTCTATAGAGTTTCCAGGAAAACTCTTAGGTCGAATCTGCCTTAAAGGTTCAAGGGTTTTTAAGAGTTCCTTAATACTCTTAGAAGGTTCACAAGAGTTTAGCCTTAAAGCTTGGTAGAGGTTCTTAAGAGTCCCTTAATACTCTTAGAGTGTTCACAAGCGTTTAACCTTAAAGCTTAATGGCAAAAGTTTTTAATAGTTCCTGAATACTCTTAGGTGATTCACAAGCGTTTAACCTTAAAGCTTGGCAAAGGTTTCACCATTACCTTCAGGCTAGTGATCTTCGTGTTTCATCGGAACTGGATTTGCCCTTGTTTGGGTGAACCAGTATAAAAATATCTGTGTCTCTTTTAATTTCTGTTTTTCTATTTTTAAAAGTTTTAACAAGATAAAAACAACTAAAAAGAGATCTCTCATCCTGTTATCTGGCCATAGACTGAAGTTGACTATTTTCGTGTAGATCCCTCATCCAGTTTTCTTGTCATTGACTGAGGTTACTTTCAGTACAAATATATCCAATCATTTGGTCACGTGTACTTATATATTTTAACTTATATTATTTATTTGCTTATAAGAGAACTTAGTATTCATATACTACAGTTAGCTTTAAAGTGCATTCTTATCAAGTTAGAATATATACATGTATATGTTCAATTATTTTTAACGTGTATCTATATAATTTAGTATTCATATACTACAGTTATATAAAAATCAAAATCTTATAATGGACTCAGTATCTGTATACTGTAGTAAACTTATAAAGAATAAACCATCTTTATATACGTATCCTTGCACTTGACTTGTATGTATTCTCAGGTATTCCGCACATCTTTTGAGAAATCATGAAAAGAGGCTATTACCCCCCCCCAAGCCTCTGATCCAGATAAAAAAATTCCGTGTTGGACAAACTTTATTTTTTTGAAGCAAAGTTGGGTAAACTTTGTTTCCTTCAGTATATACATTATTCAATTATTGATGTAATATTAACTATATAAAAGAACAATCTACAACAATTTTGTATTAAGCCTATAACCATAAATAAATAAATATATCTATAGTAGTTATGTAATTAAATTAATTAATTTGACATTGCATATTTACAAAAAAAAAAAAAGAGAATTTCAATTTACAAAATTAAATATATTCAAATTATTTAGAAAATTAAAATATTTTTAGAACATAAATTTACAACAACTCCTCAATATTAAACTAGTAAAAAGATGGTTAATTATTCATTTAAGCTTCAAAATATTTTAACCTTCTTTGCATCATCAACTTCTTTTAATTTTGTTCAGTGAATGAAACAATATTTGTTCAAGCTGATATAAGAACCTTCAAACATCACGAAAGAACTAAATTTTATTATCCACTGCTCTTCGATGGAACTCAAATATACAACTACTCTATTATCAATACCTTGGATGTGCTGGTACATGATTGGCATGGATCGAGATCGAAACTGAATCTAATTTCATCATCTCCCAACATGCTTCCCAATAAAATACGGTGTGATTATTCTCCACACATTATTTCAAATATAATAAGGAATTCCAATATTGAAACCATGGAATATTGAGATTATTTTAGATTAATGGGACCTTATTTTGATCAGGAAATATGTTGGATGACGGTGTATCTAGATCAGGTTCGATCTCAATCCATTCCAATCCCACACAGGTACATCGAAGGTTGTGGATAATGGAGCATGTATATATTGTTCTATTTGAATTCCATCAAGTGTTGGATGTGGAGGTATATGGATATGGAAACATGAAAGATGATCGATGATGGGATTGTATTTTGTAAACTTAGATCGTTGCCCAATAAAATACGGTACATCATCCAAGAATTCTTGATTTCTACTTCTTCCATCGTAGCCAAATTTCCACCCTTGATTGATGTAGATGTCCCTATATACCAAATAACTCTTTCATACTCAAGATATTAGGTAGGCTCTTACATATCACGTTATCATCGTATCAGATTTTCTACATTCGAAAAATAAATGTATATAATCGTCACTTTTATCATCGTTAATTGATACGTGTTTGTGCTTACCTACGAATTGTTAATTAAATGACTTCGAGGCGATCAAATAGAGAGCAGAGTGTATAACTGACGTTTTCCTGAAAAATAAAATTTCATATATGCTTTAGCGTTTGTGGGCAAATGCAACAAAAACATTCACAAAAATGAGAAAAAACATGTTATAGGTGCTCAAATATTTCAAAATATACAGCATGTATAATGATGTAAACCTGGAAATTAGAAATGTTGATATAACACGGTCGGTAAATATCTGACCTTGTTTGATAGTTGATTACGCTGTGAAATATTCGTCGAAATCAAAAAACGTAACGAAAATGAAATGGTAGGGTTTGTCTGCAACAACATCGACCAAAATGGTTAAATTATTAAGAAAGGATCATAAGAAAATAGAGAAGATGTGTAGAAGGATGATGATGTCAACCTAGATATTAGGAAAGTTAATATAAGAATGACAAGTATTTTACCACATTCAATACAGTTGATCACGCATCAGAATCTTCACCGAGATCTAAAACTCACCAAAAATATATATCATCGTAGGATTTATTTACAACAATATCGGGCAAAATGGTCAGACCATCGAGATCAAATCTCAAGAAAATGAAGAACCCTAAAAGGAGAGAGCGGCGGAATTGGGAAACGAAAGGATATTGATGAAAATCGATCCCCTAGTCTTATTATTCATAGTATTTTGGATGGATCCCTAAACAACTATACGGATCCCTAAATAATCGAGCAGATCAAGTACCCTGATACTTATGACAATCATAGCACCAAAATAGAATTACTATGATTTTAGACACTGTTATCAGATAATTTCAGGTTTAGGATTTGATACCACTCGAATACTAACTTACGAACTTCAACATTCACTATTGACGGTCTAAGATAGTACTATCTAAGATAGTACTACACCATTGACGGTCTCCCATGCTTCAAATTCTTTGCCATTAACATCCTCTGGTTTCTTCACATTGCTATTAATAAATGAAATTTTTCGCCTAGAAAGCAATGACAACCTCATCGCATTGGCCTAAGTGGCATAATTGGACTCACCAATAAGTTTATCCGAGACCATGAGCGCCCCTGGATGATCGTTGGAATTCAGATAATAACTTATTCCCGATCATTGATTGCAGAGACCTGGCCGGATTTTCTGTTCTTGCTAGAACGATGTGATTTATGGTGAGATTTATGCCTATGTTTAACAGATAATGGGGACTTACGAAGAGATGATCGCATGATCGACAGGGACATCACCGTCGCAGCACTTGAGTCTGAAGAGATCGACGCCCCTTTCTTCTGGAGAAGCATCGATATTTTTGTCTACGGAAGCATAGCCGTATTTGTTACCAGCAGATACCATGTTAAAATGTGGGATTGCACTTTCTTCTTTAGCTGTGAGGAAGTGCTGCACCGGAGCGGGCAGTAGATGCTTGCCGACGTCAAGAAATCAGAGAGAAGGGGAAGAAATTAGGTTTATTCGTATTACCTAATTTCTAACCGTTGGTTACTACTGTAGATGATTAGTAGTAACTACTGTATTAGGAGAAAATGAAATCAGATTGAATTAATTGAATGTTAATTAAACTGATTTGTATTAATACTAAACTTATTGAACCAAATGACCATCTAACACTAACTAACAACTAACTATCTTTAATGGACTAATTCAAATACGGGCTCAATTGCTTTCTTTCATTTCTTTGGCCTATCTAGATATTTATTGAAATATTTGCAGCTTTGTCCCTGTATTCCATTTCCTTCTTGACAAACCTATATACCTGTGTTTTCTCTAATTATACGTTAGTCCAATTAGTTTTAATTAATGCTAATTACTTCTTTAGAAAGTGCAAAAGTTTCAACTTTTCACAATTAACGTTTAAATAATAATTAAAGTAAAAATTGATTTATTAAAAAATGTTAAAGATTTTTTGTTTGATGAAGATCAGGTGATTTATTAATTACGAAAAATTAAAGTGGAAACTAATACTAAAATTTTAACGAAATTATATGTTCACCATCCACCTTTGTATTGCTACAGCCTCCGTGTGAGTCCGGTGAGTATTAGATTTAGGTAATTGCTGGGCGGATTTGGTGGTGGAGCTAAGATCGTAGGATACACCGGAGAGGTTGGAAGTCATGGACAAAGGAAGAAGAAATAAAATGTAAAAGGAAATGACACATACTGTTTTAATATTAGTGACTCACTACATGACAGTTAGTGAGTGAGTCACTCATGTTGGTATAGATGTAAATATACCTAGATCTAAGGGTAGTCATATCATTTATGTTTATTTAAATCATATAAATACAAGGCCTTCCGGTGAGTTAAATACCGAGGCTAAATCAACCCAAAACAGATTTGTAATCCATCACTCCCGTCGTCCCCAAATCATGCCATGTCCCGATGCAACTCCCAAGTCCTTAGTTGTGCCTCCCAAGCCATCGAACATGGTATCAGAGCTACCGAATGCATTTGCATCACCATTGGTGGAATCTATAATCATACCCATGGAATCGATTGCCATCATGCCAACAACAGCTCCAAGCTTGGAATCGCTTCAACATCTGCTGCACATCAAGCTAAGTCCCTCAAACTATATGCTCTGGAAGAATCAGTTTGAACCGATTCTAAACTACACAGACCTACAATGTGTGATTGAGAAATCAAGCATCGTGCCGGAGAAAATCACTATCGGAAAGGAAGGCCAACCTTCAATCAATCCAGCATATCTAAGCTGGTGGAAGAAGGACCAACTGCTCCGAAGTTGGCTGATTTCAAGTCTAACTGAAGAAGTGCTACCATACACAGTAGGTCTCACATCGTCGTTAGAAATATGGGAAACCTTGCGTGAGACTTTTGGGGCTCCTACTCAATCAAGATTGTTGCAATTACAAAAGCAACTTTTCAATCTTCGAAAGGGAGATCAAGGAGACTTGGCATATCTCCGATACGTCCGGTTAATCATCGATGAACTCGCCGCTGCCGGAACAATCCTTGAAAGTGGAACTGTCAATGCCGCAATCTTCAACAATGTTGGAAATGAATTTTCCGAAGTGGTTGCTGCCCTCTCCACAAGGGAAGTGTCACCATCGTTAGCCACTTTTAGTAGCACCCTTATTGATCACGAGATCCGTATTGGGCAGATTGCAGCCTCTTGCAGCCTCTAATCTCTCAACAGCGTCGGCCCAACACACCGTATACAAAGGCAGCGGGAACAAAAATCGCGGACAGAATAGAAGCAGCGGGAACGGAAATGTCACGACCGACGGTAGTATGTCATCTGGCAAGGGTGTGAAAGGAGGATACCAGAGGGATCTGTGTCCGATTTGCGATAGTTCAGAGCACGGCACCTACAAATGTCCTTACAAGGCTCAGGCGACGGCGGCGGTATCTCAACACTGTAACCAAGCACCGTCCGTCGCAGCAGCACCGCCACCAGTAGTGCCATCCGCCTATGTCGCCCAGGCAGGCTCGTACTCCGGAGGATCGTCGGCACCGTCAGTGGGGTCGTCGATTCCGGCGCTACCCACCGCTTCACCCCCCATCTGTCAGATTTCACCCATATGGACCCAAGTTTCGGTAGCGGTTCTCCCCGTCTGGGTGATGGGTCAAAACAACCCATTCAACACTATGGATCTCGTATTTTGCAAAATTCATCCTCCACTTTTAAACTTAAAAATTTGCTTCATACCCCTTCAATTTCGAAATCTCTCATTTCTGTCCATAAATTAATTCTCATCTGATAATTTGTGTTATTTTGTGTTTTATCCTTATCATTTTCTTGTTAAGGTTCAGGCTACTCACCAAACACTACTCCTAGGTTTACATGATGGTTCCTTCTATCGACTCTCTACAGTCTTAGCTCCACAAGTCAACCTAATGGAAAGGTCATCACTAGATTGTTGGCACCAACGACTTGGTCACCCATGTGAATCAATTACTCGGAAAACTCTTGATTTCTCAAATATTGTTGCTACTTCATCTTCGTTTCATAAATGTGTCGCTTCCTTAGTTGGTAAAAGTTCTAAACTTCATCTACCATCTACAAATTCTAAATGTTCGGCTCCTTTAGATTTGATTCACAGTGATGTGTGGGGGCCGGCACCTATATCATCTATTTCGGGTCATCGATACTTTATTGTTTTCATTGATGATTTTCTAGATATATCTGGTTGTATACACTTAAAACCAAATCTTGTGTGCTTCAAATTTTTATAACTTTTCAGAAATTTGTCGAAAATCAATTTTCTAGGAAAATCAAGATGCTTCAATCCGACTTCGGATGAGAGTATCAATCCTTACTTCCTATTCTTCAGGATTCCGGGATACAACATCGTCGTTTGTGTCCTCATACATCGGAACAGAGTGGTACATCAGAAAGGAAAATTCGTCATATCGTCCAAAATGGTTTGGCACTTTTGTATCATTCGAATATTCCTTTACAGTTTTGGGATTTTTGTTTTTCAAATGTGGTCTATAATATCAATAGAATCACTTCCCATACTCATGGCATCCCACCATATTATATTAGATATAGAATTATTAAGATTACAAATTTATTACATTTTAAGCTTAAGTCTTAGCTCTTTTACCTTATATCTATTTTAGATTTATTTTATGTTTTTTACTTTTAAAAATTATGGTAAACGGTTTATCTATTTTAAATTTTAGGTTTACTTTTTAATTCCAGGCGGGTCGTCTCGGATCCGTTCCCCGGTCACCGGGTCCGGGACAGGAATCGGGGCAGGGCATCAATTATGTGTACTTAGTCATGAACATGTTCACCATATTGTGCTAGTGTGTAGTATTGCTATTATGTGTTTTCTCTTAATCTAAATCACACTCAAAGCCTATCCACACATTTTGCCTGATGAAATAATGTGAAACACATTTTTTAACTAGTTGCAACAAAAGGTCAGTATTCGAGAAATAATTTGGTTCGTTTCGGGTTTGGTTTGGTTATTAAACGAACTTAACCCGAACCTTGAAATAGATTCGTTTAATTAAACGAATCGAACACAAACCTTGGTTAAGGTTCGACGGTTCGTTTAACATTTTTATTATATTTTATTATTTTATATTTATATTATAAACTTATATTATATAATTTTTTATTTTAATTTTTTATTATAAATTTGTATTATATATTTCATAAATTATGTATATTAATATATTATACATAATTTATTATACAACTCTCGGTTTGGCCAGTGCTGGATGAACAGGTGCCGGTGCAGGACGTACAGGTGCCGGTGCAGGATGAACCGGGATATAAAATCGGAAAGCATCTTGAGGATTGGGTGGTGGAGCCCTCTTAAAAGGTAATTGCTTCACTCTACGTGACATTTTTAAAATCTAAAAAAAAATTATTTATTTATTAATTATTAAACAAATAATTAATTAAATAATCATTCATTTGTAAACAAATAATAATTTTATTAATTATCATATTTAATTTCATGGCAAATTATTGATTATTATTTCAATTTCAAATCATTATAATTATTCAATTTAATAATTATTAAATAAGAAATTAATAATTTCATGTAAATTTATCATTTTAATTTCAATTTAAAATAATTAAAATCATTCAATTTAATGATTATTAAATAAGAATTAAATAAGAATTTAATAAGAATTTAATAATTATTAAATAAGAATTTAATAATTATTAAATAAGAATTTAATAATTATTAAATAAGAATTGAATAATTATTAAATAAGAATTTAATAATATCATGCAAATTTATCATTATTAATAAATTATTTCATGCAAATTTATTTCATGTACATTTAATAATTTAAATTAAATCATTTAAAAATAAATGATTAAAAAATTATTTTTAATTTTTACCGCTCAATAGAGTTTACTTCAATCCGAGAATTCACAATTTTTCGATTTCCAAAAACCTACAACAACACAATAAATATTTATAACATTATTTAAATTACTTATAAATAAATAATTAATTAGTTAATTAGAACAGTTTTAAAATTATTTCAAAACAGAAAATAAGTAATTATATAATCACATAATAAATTTTTTAAATAAATCAAATAAATGAAATTATTTTAAAACAGTATATTAAATAATTAAATAGGTATTAAAAATTTGATATTTATATTATTTAAATTATTGTTTCTATTTCTATTATTAATTAAATATTTATTTAAATTATGTTAAAACAAGTAAATTAAAAATCCATTGATTTTAAACTAATCCATCACATTCATTATTTGTGGAATATAATTCATCACATATTCACAATGTCAATCCACATATTCATCCAAATATTCACATGAAATAGATTCAAACACTCATATACATGAAATAGAAAAACATAGATTAAAACATCCATCTATATGAAATATATTAAAACATCCATCTACAAATTGACATCTATATAAACATAGATTAAAACATCCATCTACAAATTGACATCCATATAAACATAGATTAATTATAAAAAATCGATATTATTACATTAGATATAAAAAATAAAAAATCAATCAACAATAAAAAATAAAAAATATAAACATGTAAATATAAACCATTCAACAACCAATCAAAAAAAAATATCATTGAAATATATATACTATGCCTAAATATCAATACTATTCCTAAATATCTGTTGAGGTTTAAGTCACTTGGGAGATATAAGAAGTGTGGAGACTGTTTTGGTTATGGTACCCGTTAATGGGCCAATTAAAGAGTCTATATCTTGGACCGTCCCAAGATAATAACACTATATATATATATATCTCAATGTAGAGACTCAAATCCTATCTTGCCTGTAATAGGTTAGACACTATCAACATACACCATATAGAGTGGACGTACACCAATTTTGGGTGAAACCACTATAAAAATCTTGTGTTCCTTTTCTCTCCAAAATCATTATCAATCGTGTGAGTATTGATCTAGATTCATAATCTAGATCAAAGTGAGTGATTAATCTTATCTTCAGATCTGGAAATAACAAGTGGTATCAGAGCCTAGGTTACTGTAGAGGCAAGTACTGTAGCGGTGAGTTACTGTAGCGACGAGTCACTGTAGCGGCGGGTACTGTAGCGGTGAAATACTGTAGAAACGCACATATTGTAGCAATGGGAGGAGAAGGGAAGATTAGGATTGAGAAATTCGATGGCAAGGACTTCATATATTGGATGATGCAGATTGAGGACTACCTGTACCAGCGCAAATTGTATGGACCACTCAAGGGGGTGAAACCAGATGAGATGACCGAGGATCAATGGTTGGAGATGGATAGGATGGCTCTAAGTATGGTGAGATTAAGTCTGATCAGATTTGTTGCTCTTGCTTGTGCTGGTGACAAGACTACTATGTGGCTGATCAGCAAGCATATGGGTATGTATGAGAAACCATCAGCTTCCAATCAGGTATTCTTAGTTAGGAAATTATTTAATTTGGTGCTAAAAGAAGGTGACTCAGTCACAGAACATATTAATATGTTTACTGTAATGATCAGGCAATTATCCTCTATTAACATTGTCTTTGAGGATAAGTTACATGCTCTTATATTGCTATCTTCACTACCTGATAGTTGGGCAGGACTGATCACTTCAGTGAGTAGTGCAATGTCCAAGGAGGAGTTCAAATTAGAAGATGTGAAGGATCTTCTATTGGGAGAAGAATTGAGGAGGAAGAATAGTAGCCATCAAGGAGCAAGTTTCTCAGCTTTGTTAGCTAAATCATCTGGAAGGGGCAGATCATATGCAAAGTCTGGTAGGACAGGGAACAAATTTAAATCCAGAGGTGCTAACAGAGCAAGAATTGCTGTTTGCTGGAATTGTGACAGCAAGGGTCACTTTAAGAGAGATTGCAAGGCTCCTCTTAAGAAGAAAGACAAGGAGAAGGAGTATGAAACTCTTGGGAGCTTCTCTGAAAATTCTGATGAAGAAGTTCTGATTTGTTGTGTTGATTCTAAGGTAGAATCATGAGTGTTAGATCCTGGAACATCATTCCATTCAACATTTCAGAAGGAGCAGTTGAAGAATTATTACTCCACTAATGTGAAGAAGGTGTATTTAGCAGATGGATCTTCATTGGATGTTTTAGGCAGAGGAGAAGTTCACATCAAGATAAATCTAGGATTGTGGATTTTGAAGGATGTGAGGTATATCCCTGATCTGTCCACACAATTGATATATGTGAGTCAGCTAAACAAGGAGGGCTACCATGCCATCTTTGCAAATAATTCCTGGAAAATTGCAGAGGGAATCAGAATTATGGCTAAGGGGTTTAAAACATGTACACTTTACTTAGTGCTTTCAGAACTGATGTCATTTCTGTTGTGTCTAAGGAGAAGGACTCCACACTTTGGCACAGAAGGATGGGACACATCAGTGAAAGAGGATTGAAGAAACTACAAGTTGCTGGAAAGTTTCCAAAACGGAAATCTGTCAGTTTGGAGGTCTGTGAGGACTATATATTTGAAAAACAGAAGGTTATGAAGTTTTCCAAACAGGAAAAAATTCCAAAGGAGCAAAATCTGGAGTTGGTGCATTCAGATATATGGGGGTCAGCTTCTGTGGAATCTCTTGGAGGAGCAGGGTACTCTGTTACCTTTATTGATGATCATAGCAGAAAAATATGGGTTTATTGTCTCAAAAATAAATATGAGGTGGTTGTCACTTTCAAGAAGTGGAGATTAGATGTAGAAAATCAGTCAGGGACAAAGATTAAGTGTTTGCTATCAGACAATTGAGGGGAGTATGAAAGTACTAAATTTAAATTGTTTTGTGAAGAGATGGGAATCAGAAGGAAAAGAACTGTGCCAGGAATACCCCAGTAGAATGGTACTGCTGAAAGAATTATCCAGACCCTTTGCAATAGGGACAGGAGCATGTTGATAGACTGTGGGTTGCCAAAAAGCTTCTGGGCAGAAGCTGTTACTACTGCGCTTACTTGATCAATATGTGTCCGTGTGTGCCTTTGGACTTTAAAATTCCACAAGAAATGTAGACTGGAAAGGAGACTAATTTGAGTCACTTAAAGGTCTTTGGATGTGATGCTTATGTCATATTACCCAAGGAAAAGAGAGACAAATTAGATCCTAAGTTTGTGAAGACTTATTTTCTTGGCTGTGGAAGAAATCAGTATGGATACAATTGTTGGAATCATGAAACTAAAGAAGTAGTTAGAGCCAAAAATGTGGTGCTTGTAGAAACAGATTTCTATAAGTTCAGACCAATCACATCAAAGGAAGTTGGAAACACAGTTGATGTGGAATTTCAAACCTAGCAGAATAAAGAAATTCAGAGCAGTAGCACTGAGGTTACAACTGAAAATAAAGTTTTTGAAGAGCCTGGTGTTGAGGTCAGAACTGATGATGAGCTTATTGAAAACAGAGAATCTGAGGAGGTACCTAGGGTTGATGAGAGTGAAGTAACAACTAATGACACTTCACACTTTGTGAGGAGATCTACAAGAGTATCTGTAAGACTTGATCCTTCTCCTGTTGTAAATTTTCTTTAACTCACTGATGCTGGAGAACCAGAAAGTTACAAGGAAGCACTTAAATATGGCAATGTTATTCAGTGGAAGCATGCCATAAAGGAAAAGCTGATGTCTCTTGAAGAGAATCAAACTTGGAAGCTTTCTGTTTTACCAGAAAGGAAGAAAGCTTTGCATAATAAATGGGTTTTCAGAGTAAAAGAAGAGGTTGACGGAAAGAAGAGATTCAAGGCCAGATTGGTGGTGAAGGGTTTTTAGCTAGTTCAAAATATTGATTATTCAGAAGTGTTTTCATCTGTTGTGAAGAGGACAACTATCAAGACATTGCTTGCTATTGTTGCTGCTGAAAATCTGTTTCTGGAACAAATGGAATTAAGGACAGCATTTCTCCATGGAGAGTTGGAAGAAGATATCTACATGTATCAACCTGAGGGTAGCTACATTAAAGACAAGAAACTGGTCTGCAAATTGCAGAAGATTTTTATGGGTTGAAGCATGCTCCAAGGCAATGGTACAAAAGATTTGACACATTTATGTGTTCAATTAATTTTAAGAGGGCAGATTCTGACCATTGATGTTATCTGAGGAGATCAGGGAAAGTTTCTTTGATCCTTGCCATTTATGTTGATGATATGTTCATAGTTAACTCAAGCATCAAGGAGATCAAGCTTCTGAAAATTCAGCTATCAAAAGAATTTGATATGAAGGACTTAGGGGATGCTAAACAAATTCTGGGAATAAGAATTAGCAGATCAGGAGGCTGCATTAAATTGAGTCAGAAGAAATACTTACAGAAGGTGCTTGATAGATTTAAGTGTGCAAATATTAGAAGAACAGACTTGCGACTTAGTGCTGAGTTTAAGTTGTGAAAGGAAGACTCTCCAAAGACAACTGAGGAGAAAGAGAGGATGAACAATGTGCCATATGCATCAGTTGTTGAGAGCTTGATGTATGTAATGATTTGCACTAGGCTAGACATTTTCCATGCAGTGGGAGTAGTCAAAACCAGGAGAGAAGCACTGGAAAGCAATGAAATAGATTCTGAGATATCTTCAGAATACATTAGACATTGGATTGTGCTTTACTAAGGACGTTATGGTGTTTGAAGGCTACTGTGATTCAGTCTTAGTAGGGGACTTAGATACAAGCAGAAGTACATCATTATATATCTTTTGCATTGGAGGCACAGCTGTGAGCTGGAGATTCAAATTGCAAGGTCATGTGTCATTGTCAACTACTGAGGCAAAATACGTAGCTGCAACAGAAGCCACGAAGGAGAAAATCTGGTTGGAAAATTTGCTTACAGAGCTGGGATTTGTTAGGAAAAAATCAGTACTACATTGTGATAGCCAAAGTGCAATCTACCTGCCTAAAAATCCTAAATTTTACTCCAAGTCCAAGCACATCAGGAACAAATACCATTTCATTAGGGAACTCATTCTGACCATTGATGTTATCTGAGGAGATCAGGGAAAGTTTCTTTGATCCTTGCCATTTATGTCGATGAACATTGCAAAACTAAGGCTATGCATGGCCTTAGTGAACCTTCGAAATAATTGATGAAGAAGGAATGGTGTGGTGGTGTGAATAGTTTCCAAGTGGGAGATTGTTGAAGTTTAAGTTAATTGGGAGATATAAGGAGTGTGGAGACTGTTTTGGTTTAATTGGTACCCGTTAATTGGGAGATATAAGTGGAGTCATTATCTTGAACCGGCCCGAGATAATAACACTCTATATATATCTCAATGTAGAGACTCAAAACCTATCTTGCATGTAATAGATTAGACACTATCAATATACACCACATAGAGTGGACGTTCACCAATTTTGAGTGGAACCACTATAAAAATCTTGTGTTCTTTTTGTCTTCAAAATCACTATCAATCGTGTGAGTATTGATCTAGATTCAGATCTAGATCAAAGAGAGTGATTAATCTTATCTTCAGATCTGGAAATAACAATATCAATATAAACATGTAAATATCAATATTACTATTCCCAAATTACAGCAAAACCATCTTAAAAAATCAATCAACAGAAAACAATCAAACAAAAATATCAATACTATTCCTAAATATCAATATAAATATGTAAATATCAATACTATTTCTAAATTACAGCAAATCAATCTTAAAAAATCAATCAACAGCAAACAATCAAACAAAAATATCAATGAAATATCAATACTATTCCTAAATATCAATACTATTAATACTATTCTTAAATATCAATATAAACATGTAAATATTAATACTACTCCTAAATTACAGCAAAACCATCTTAAAAAATCAATCAACCACAAACAATCAAACAAAAATATCATTGAAATATCAATACTATTCCTAAATATCAATACTATTAAATACTATTCCTAAATGTAAATATCAATACTATTCCTAAATTACAGCAAAACAATCTTAAAAAATCAATCAACAGCAAACAATCAAACAAAAATATCATTGAAATATCAATACTATTCCTAAATATCAATATAAATATATAAATATCAATACTATTTCTAAATTACAGCAAATCAATCTTAAAAAATCAATCAACAGCAAACAATCAAACAAAAATATCAATGAAATATCAATACTATTCCTAAATATCAATACTATTCTTAAATATCAATATAAACATGTAAATATTAATACTGTTCCTAAATTACATTAAAACCATCTTAAAAAATCAATCAACCACAAACAATCAAACAAAAATATCATTGAAATATCAATACTATTCCTAAATATCAATACTATTAAATACTATTCCTAAATGTAAATATCAATACTATTCCTAAATTACAGCAAAACAATCTTAAAAAATCAATCAACAGCAAACAATCAAACAAAAATATCATTGAAATATCAATACTATTTCTAAATATCAATACTATTAATACCATTCCTAAATATCAATATAAACTTGTAAATATCAGTACTATTCCTAAATTACGGCAAAACCATCTCAAAAAATCAATCAACAGCAAAAAAAATATATATATATCATTGAAATATCAATACTATTCCTAAATATCAATATAAACATGTAAATATCAATACTATTCCTCAATTACAGCAAAATAAACATGTAAATATCAATACTACTCCTAAATTACAGCAAAACAAGCTTCAAAAATCAATCAACAGCAAACAATCAAACAAAAATATCATTAAAATATAAATATTATTCCTAAATATCAATACTATTAAATACTATTCCTAAATATCAATATAAACATGTAAATATCAATACTATTCCTAAATTACAGCAAAACAATAAATCTTCAAAAATCAATGAACAACAAACAATCAAACAAAAATATCAATACTATTCCTAAATATCAATACTATTAATACTATTCCTAAATTTGAATTTAAATATGTAAAAATCAATACTATTCCTAAATTACAGCATAACCATCTTAAAAAATAAATCAACAGCAAACAATCATACAAAAATATCATTGAAATATCAATACTATTCCTAAATATCAATACTATTAAATACTATTCCTAAATATCAATAGAAACATGTAAATATCAATACTATTCCTAAATTACAGCAAAACCATCTTAAAAAATCAATCAACAGCAACCAACCAAAAAAAAAATTCAATCTAGAAAACCATCTTAAATTATGTAAATATAAACATGTAAACTTTGAAATAGATTAAATACCGATGAAATAGATTACAGTAGAAATAGATTAAAGATTGAAATAGAAAGATTGAAGATGTCACTTATTAGAAATGAAAATAGAATAAATCATACCTTCACAGGAGGGAACTCGACCGGCGGGAACGATGACCGACGGGAAGGAACGTCGACGGCGCGGCAACCGGAGTGAGGGAACGACAGCTATTTCCTTAAGACTAAGACACAAAACGCGTCTGTCTGTGATTTGGGGTTTTTATTAAACCCCAAACCTTAAATGCATGTTGGATTTCCGCCTTGTAAGGTACATTAAGTTTCGCCGTCGTTAGCGAAAAACCCTGTTGGGATTCTTATTTTTGCTCCTCTTTCTTTCATTTTTATTGGGAAAACCCTCCTGTTTTACCTATTAAAACCCTGAAAGAAAGAAGAAGAAAAAACTTGCTGCTCATTCTCATAGCTCCTACTGCTCTAGATTTCACATTTACTGCTCCAGATTAAATTTCCAGCTATTTGGGCATGACCTATCTTAGTATGACCTGCAACCACACAAACATACATCCACAATAGCCATTCCCACAGACCAAACCAGAAAAATATGGACTTCCTTTAAAAAAAAATTATGAATCAAACCAAACTAGAAATAGGTTTAGAACATATTTCAGATTATCACCCTGCAATTCTTAACATCATATTTATCTAAATTTCCTAATATGAATACAAGTATTACTATAAGAATAGAAATCAGAAATACAACACCTCAGATATATGTTTTTCATAATCATATACATCTTATTGTATTTTCATTATTATTATTATTGATATATATATATATATAATATATATATATAACTAATACTCAGTATTATAGTCTCCCTTATATAGTCATTAGCTGATTATTCATGATCTATTTATTTCACAGTCTCTCTTTGTAATAACCTGACATGTACAAACTTATTACCCCATAGAGAAGAAACTAATAATAAAGATATTTACTAGTATCATACTTAGGTGATTCTCCCGAATCAAATTGCTCACTGCTATGTTCTCAACATTCCAGTGATGAGTATTTACATTATCCTAGTGATAATGTTTTCCTACAATAGGTAACAGAAATCCCAGATTCCTACTACCTGACACAACTATTATCAGCACTCAGATCATTTCTCCTAATTAAGCCTCCTTAATTAGATTTAGTTTACTTATTTCCTGCGATTTTTTTATCCTACTCTTGTTCTTCATTAGGATTCTAGGATCAGGACTGGTTGGTACTACTTTATGCCTATCCCTGTGAACCATGAATTGTCATGTGCCCAGTACTTTAGTGAAACCATCTGGTAGTTGTTGACTAACAGCAATATAATCCACCCTTTTATCACCAGCTCTCTAATAAAATGGTGTGAGATGTCTATATGTCTAGTTTTCAGGTTTGATGATGGATTTTTAGTGAGAAAAATTGCTGATTTATTATCACATAATATTTGTGGAGCTGTCTCAAACTTAATCTCCAGTTCCCTAAACAAATTATAGAAACACTTAACTTCTGAAGTTATCCCAGATAGTGCCCTGTATTCAGTCTCACAGCTCGATTTTGATACCAACGCCTGTTTCTTTGATGCCCAGGCCACCAAATTTCCAGCAAACCAGATGCTGAATCCAGACACTGATCTCCTAGTTATATCAGGCCTAGTCATAATTAGATATTGTAAGGACCCTACAATGCTTCTATATATTGTATTGTCTTCTATAAGAGTCCCTGAATTTTTATTTAGTCTTGGATTTAGAATCATTGGTGTCCTACATGGTGTGCAGTCCATCATATTGAATTTTTTCAATATATCAAACATATTTTTCTTGACATAGAATTATGGTTTTCCCTTGTCTTATACATTCCATTCCTAAAAAATAGTTAAGAAGCCCTAGGTCTCTACATGAAAATTGTTTACATATTAATTCTATGCGCCTATTTACTTCCTCACTAGAATTACCAGTAACTATAATATCATCTAAATAGACTAGTATGTAGATTCTATGTCCACTGTTCACTTTGAGGAACAATGAGGAATCTGTAAGACTATTTTTGAATTCGTTTTCAACTAGAAAATTCTGAAGTCTTGAGTACCAGGCTCTAGGTTCTTGCTTTAAACCATATAGAGCCTTATGTAATAGACACACATGATATGTATAATTCTTATTATGAAACCCAGTTGGTTGTCTCATGTATACTGTTTCGTTTAGAAAGCTGGTGAGACATGCCTGATTACGTCAGTCACTCCCAGCAACGCCCCTCAACAAGGACTAGGGTTCTGTCGCGTTATGCCGGACCCCAGAAGGCATCCACAGTGCGGAGCAAGTGTCTACATCAAGTACTCAAGGCAACACCTGGGAATCACCGACTGGGTCTACCAAGTCGCCGATTCCAGGTGTGAATCGCCGACTCCAAACAAGGCACTCGGGTCTGGTAGACCGAGGACTTGACCTCAAGGGAGTCCGCGACTCCACCTCTGAATCGGCGACTCCCATACCTGAGTCGTCGATTCCCAACCGTTACTTGGGAGGGCCCACGTCATTATGGCACCCTTAATTGGGCACCATAATGGAGTGGGCCCCACGCTAATGAATGGGGAAACACCCCCAGGACCCTATAAAAGGGGTCCTTGGGGGTCCTCCACTCCCAAGTCATTCACCCTTGACTCACACTCCAACCAGACAAACCAAGGAGCCCGAATCGCCGACTCTCACGTGAGTCGCCGATTCCTCTCCATTTCTGCAGGTACATTGACGTAGAGCACTCGTCGTGGACTCCAAAGCCATTTAGGAAGGGATTTTCGATATCCAGTTGTCTTACCTGCTAGTTATATGTCACAACAATTGAAATGATTGATCTTACTGTGTCCATCCTAATTACTGGACTGTAAGCCTCTATATAGTCCACTCCTACCTCCTGTCTGTTGTCTTGAGTTACAAACTGTGTTTGTTTGATTCTCAAAAATATCTCTTTGTTGTCTTGCCACACTTCTAGTGTTAGATTGTATATCAGACTCAACTCTCATGGTCTGGGGTACTGAGCTACTTATCTCAGTTGACTCTGAGATTATAGCCATTGAGTCATTTGTAGAGTTGACTTGACAAATCTGGTTCTACCCTTAACTCATTGTTTGAGTTTCCTGTATTTATAGGAAAGCCAAAATTCATTGTAGTAGCTAGTCTTGGAAATATTATCATTTGCTTTTCAGGCTTCTTTACTCTTTTAGTATCTGTTTTAGTTAAAAAAGGATACTCATTTTCATTGTATTTAACATTTCGAGATATAATAACTATTGTCTTCTAACTTTAAACACATATATCCTTTGTATTTGTTTGAATACCCTATAAAGACACATTTATAGGCAGTAGGTTCAAATTTATTCCTTAATCCATTACTTATTAAGGGATAACATGAAAAACCAAATAATTTCAGTATTTTATAATCTGGTTTATTTTTGGTTAACATCTCAAAGGGAGATATGAACCCTAAAACAGAACTAGGTAACCTATTTATCAGAAAACATGCTGGAGAGACGACCTCTGGCCACATATTTTTTGGAATTCCGGATTGAGTAAAAAAACATCTGCTGATCTCAAGCAGGTGTCTGTGTTTCCTTTCAACAATCCCGTTTTGTTGAGGTGCATAGGGACATGAGAATCTATGCGTTATTCCTTTTTATCCTAGCCAAGTTTTCAGCTTGGTGCTAAGAAATTCACCACCCTCATCTGAATAAATTTTCTTAATTTTCAGCCCTAACTGGTTTTCTATATTTTTCAGAAATAGAATAAACCGATCAGTAAATTCAGTTTTAACCCTTAATGGTATAATCTATGTATACCATGTTTTATTATCTACAATTTTTGCAAAAAATTTATAATTTTTCATTGAAACAATTGGGGCTGGACCCCATAGGTCTATATGTATTTTCTCCGATGGAAAAGAAATTTTTATTTCATTACAAGAAAAAGGTAATTTCGACAATTTTGGCATAGGGCAGTTGTTACAAAATTCTAAGGATTTCAAATCTGAATTGTTTATTCCTAATACATGTCCTATTTTATCCATGATTTTGAGAGAGGGATGTCCTAGTCTCTTATGCCATGTATCTGAAAAGACCTTGACGTCACAATTACAGTTGATATCCGGGCTGAAATAGAATAACCCTCTTTTATTAATTCCAGAAAAAAGCGTCTGATGCATCTTCAGGTTCATCACTGAAAATTCCTTCTGTGAAATCTGTATATAACAGTTCAAATCACTGCATAGTTTAGTCACAGAAATTAGATTTTTCTTAATCTTAGGCACACATAAAACTCTATTAAGTGTATAAACCTTTGAATGTACTTCAAAGTCTAATTTTCCTATTTTAGCAATAACTAATCTATCTCCAGATCCAATCACAACACACCCAATACCTATATAGGTCTGGCAGTCATGGAGCAAAGCTTCATCAGCTACCATGTGATTAGTGGCTCCTGAGTCAAGACACCAGTCCAGATCTTGGACTGTTACAGAATGTGCTGCTTCTTCTTCTTCATTTCTAGTTATCTGAGTATCATAATCATCCTCCATGGCATAGGCAGCAAAATTACCTCTATCTGGACAATTTCTAGCCAGATGTCCTTTTTTCTCACAAATCTGACAAGTAGATGTGTTGTCCTGTGAAGATGGAAGATTCAGAATAGGAGGCAAATTATTCCAAGCAATTTGAGGAGGAACAGTTATGACATTTGTTCCTTGATTTTTGTATGATGGTTTATAATAAGAACCACCATTCTTGCCTTTTCCTGGATAAAATTTAGCATTTCTGTTGAAATTATTCCTATTATAATTGGAATAATATACCTGATAATCCCCTTCAGTTGTTGGTTGATCCAGTTGTTTCATCAAGATTTCTTCTTTAATAAGAGCATCTGCAAGTTCTGTAAAAGTAATATCCTTCTGGAAATTCAGAGATGTCCTAAACATACAGAATTCAGGGCCAAGATCTCTGAAAACATACTCTGATGCTCTTTCATCAGACATTGAATATCCTGCTGCTGCTAGAGAGTGTTTCAAACTCTTAATCTTGAAAATATATTCTTTCATTGAAATATCTGTTGTCTTCCTTAGTGAATTCAACTCATCACGAAGAGCTTGAATTTGATTTTTTATCAATAGGTGAAATATCTGTTTCTATGATATGCCATGCCTCATATGCAGTAACACAAGGAAAAGTAGAGGCTGAATTTCCTTACATACCGTGGCTTTAATCCAGCTGAGCACTATGCCATCGTTCCTCTTGTGAGACGCATACGCCGGATTTTCAGAGCCATCACTTAATCTTAGAGCCGGAGTCCCAAGTTTTCCAGAAATAAAATCTAACAAATTATGTATTTGCAACATACCTTCAAATTGATTTTTCATACTAGATAATTCCCTTATGAAGAAGGTGTGGGACAATGTGACGCAATACTCTACATCATTTGGGGAACTTCGATCCTTGCTTTCACAACTGCTCTTCCAGCACCTGATGAGTCTCCAGCTGCACTTCCTGCTATAACTCAAGTCACAAATCGCCACTTGACGGAAACAATGATTACAGAAGTTGACTCGCAAATCCAAAAAAAACCAGCTCCTTACGTCACAAACAAAATAACAATCAACCACTTGGGCAATTGCAATTTACAACTACAAGAAAACTATAAACTACACAATCGATTGGGTAGAAAATGTAGTTATGATATAATTTCGATTGGGTAGAAACTACACAATCAGAGATTTGTTTTTATTTACAATTATTATGTAGTTATCAGGATTTTGGATTAGGTAAACAACCTTAAGTGTTAAATTATTTATTTATTTATTATTATTATTTATTTATTATTATTATTATTAGCATGTAATCTGATTAAACCAAAAATAAAAAAACTAGAAGAAAAAAAATGAATTCATATGTGATTTAGCATGCAATCGATCAGCTATTAGCTAAATCCTAACTTGAATAATCGCAGAATGAATTAGTTTTAATCAGAAAGAGCACAAAACGACAACAACAACAAAAAGGAAATCACGAATCAATTAAGACAGTAAGGCAAAGAAAGAAAGAGAAACTAATCGATGCCAGTATAAGGCACGATATCACAATGGCAGGATTAAAAAAAATAAGAAATCAACGAAATCAATGACAGATCTATGATAGAAAAAACAAAACAAATTAAACTATTATAATAGCACCGATTTATTAAACCAGTACAGGTGAGAGAGAGAAAAAAAATCGAAATCGCAATCAGAAATCAAATATCGCAAGTGAGGATCGCAAGCGACAATAAATTAGGTCACAAGAGATTAGTAAAATTGGTGAAAAAATGGTGTGAATAATCGGGACAGAATCCAATCGGCAAATCGAAAATGAATAGGACAGAATCGGCCAAAAGAAATCCACGATTAGTCAGACAGAATCAGCCAAAAGAAATGGCAGATAAAAGGGAAAAAAAATCGAAAAAACACCGAGCGAGACAGAATCGACAGAATCGAAAAAAAAAATCAAATTGACAGAATCACCAAGTGAGACAGGTGCAGACACGCCAATACCAATCGAATATCCAAGATAACAAGATAACAATTGCACGCAAATCAATTAATTAAAATATAACAATCAAAACCTCACAACGATTGATAAAACTGATCCACGCGCTAATCAATCACACAGAATGCAAAACCATCGCAGATAATAGAAAATAAATTGCAATTGATAAAAGATAACAATCGCAAATAACAGATAAAATTCAAACCAGAGTTGCATTCGCAGATTGCAATCAATCGGCGAGAGAGAGAAAACCACGTGCTTCAGCCAATCTTGAGAAAAATCGACGAGAAACCGCTCCAACCTTTGATTATAGAAGCCTGGCCTAGTTTTAATCGCAAAAACTATAGCTCTCGATACCATGTAGAATTCTGGAGAGGTTTCCTTTAATAGCCATCAATTAACAAGAAAAAGATAGAAGAAAAGGGGTGGATGGAAGTTGTTAGGTCAATTAGAAGAAAAAGAGTAAAGCAAAGAATCTTTCACTTTTTAATTGAGTCACCAAATGAAACATTCAACTTGAGAATATTATTACACATTAAGTCTATATTTATACTTGATATTATGGGTACATTTATAAGATAATCAAATACGATTTTTTGATTTCAGACATTGATAATAATTTTGCAATTCAAAATTAATTTTTGGGTAACGAAAATCCAGCACAATCAAGAAAGTCTTTGGGTAACAAGAATTTATATGTATGACTTTCCATTTGGGAGATGGAAAGAGGGTAGCTTTTACCGAGTTTGGAATATGATCACAAATCTAACTAATCGAACACTTTTACTAACAAATTTTTACACTAACAAATAAAGAACTTAACCAACTTCACTAATTCTAATTAATTATGTGAATTTTCAGAATTTTCCATATTTATCCCAGTAGTTTTTGTTAACTTTCGAATTATATTTCGTAGTGAATCAGTGAATGTATGTTTTATATATTTTAGAAGAAATTCAGGTGAAAAACCACTATTTGTGAATTTATCCAAGCCATTGATTATTAAACGAACCCTCAATTAATTTAATCACAGATAATACTTTTTTGCAAAATAATTGTTCTTTGAACTATTAAGGTAGGGGTGAGAACGGGGTGGGTCGTCCCGGTCTCACCCCGTTCCGCGTCCGGGTGGTAAACGAGGACGGGGCAGATATTCTGGCCTGTTTTTATTTTTTTTGCCCCGTTGCCCTGTACCCCGCTGCCGCAGTCATGTTCCGTGGGGGTCTTGGGGTAAGGCAAAACCCGGACGGGTCGCCTCTAAGCCTAACCCTTTCCCCACCCACGACTGGCCCCGTTCTCATCCTTAATAACCATATAGAATTAGTATTAGCTTTCCCATAACGGGTCGCTAATCCCATATAGTTCATGATATTTTATGTGTTTTGTTGTGTTGATTGATCGATATATATGTTTGTGATATGTTATGTATTGATATTTTGTTGTAGGTATTTGCGGATAGTTGTAATTAGCATTTGCGGTCGAAATTCAAGTTGCGTTTTAATCTTTATCAATATATCAATGTAATATTTTTTATTCATTTTAAATTATTCATTTATTAATTAGTTAATATAATTTGCATGTTAATTAAATAATTGGAAAATAAAATGCAGGATCTTAAATTGTGTGAATTTAAAATGAATACAAATTTTTTGAAATGAATGCTATGAAATAATGAAATGCCATGAAATGAATTGAAATACATGAGTTAAAATGAATGCACGTGTTAAAATGAATGCATGATTTAAAATTAAATCAAAATTTAAATAAATTTAAAAATTAGTTAAATAAATGTTTTGTAATTATTTTATATAAATGTGTTTTTTAATTAGTTTATAATAAATGTTTAGTAATTATTTATTAATTGAAATAATTAATTAGGGTTAGGGTTAGTTTTTAAATAATTGTTGAATAATTAATAATTAATTAAGAAAATGTTGAAAATTCCAATAATCAGTTTTTATATTAAAAACTTGATTTAAAATCCAATGTTGAGAACAATTATCTAAATATTAAAATCATTTATTTAATTAATTATTAATTAAATAATTATTTATAAATTTATAATTAAAAGAAGTAACAATCAAATTTTCTATTAGTGTGATTGTTAGTTAGTTTTTAAATAATTGTTGAATTATTAATTATTTATTTATGTATTTCAGTTGAATGTCTGAAATCCGGGTACCCGATAAGGCTTGGTTAACTTTGAGCCCCTGTAGTGAAGAATTTAGAGATGGCCTCAAGGCGTTTGTTCAATATGGTTTACGAAAATGCCATGGTTTGTATAAGGAAGGATATTTACCTTGTCCATGTAGAGACTGTACTAATAGAAATGTGATTTCAATTGCCGATTTACGTCAACACATCTTCATGAATGGTTGGTTGAAACATTATGTTATATGGACAAAACATGGTGAGCGAACTTACGATTCAGAACCAAACATAGAAAATATAGTTGAAGATGGACCAAATGAAATGCGTAATTTGGTTTGCGTGGCGATGGGTAGACCTGATGAGATTGAAAATATTGCAGATCATGATGATGAAGATCTTCCAGAACTAAATTATGATTCGACTTTTGTTAATCGATTGAAAGACGCTGAACAAGAATTATGGCCGGTTGTACCGAATTTACAAAGCTCTCTTTTATTTTGGAATTATTTCAATGTAAGTGTATCAATCAGTGGTCCGATAAATCATTTGAGACGTTGTTATCCATTTTACGTCGATCTCATCCCAATGGAACGGAAACGATCCCGAAGAATATGTAACAAGCTAAGTCAGTTGTTCGTGATTTGGGGTTACGGTATGAGAAAATCAATGCATGTCGGAACGATTGTATCATTTATCATAAAAAACATAAGGATTGCAAAAGTTGTCCAACATGTGGTGTTTCAAGGTGATTGAACGAAGCTGATGATGAAAAAAGAAAATGGATTCCCGCCAAATATTTGAGACATTTTCCGTTGATACCACAACTTAAAAGATTGTTTTTGTGGAAAGATATTTCTAAAGGAATGACTTGGCATAAAAATGATCGGAAAAAAGATGGAATTCCTCGTCATCCGGCAGATTCATTGCAATGGACACAATTTGACGATCGATATCCCGATTTTGCTTCTGAACTACGTAATATCAGATTGGGACTTGCAAGCGATGGATTTAATCCATTTAGTATGATGTCAGTTTCTCATAGAACGTGGCCAGTCATTCTTATGCCTTATAATCTTCCTCCGTAGATGTGTGTGAAACAACCCAATTTCATTTTGAGTCTTCTAATATCCGGACCTTCATCACCTGAAAATGATATAGATGTCTACTTACAACCACTGATTGATGAGTTAAAAATTCTAAGGACCACTAGTGTCACGACATATGACGTGGTTACTCAGAATAACTTTCAAATGCATGCTGCAGTGATGTGGACAATTACGATTATCCTAGATATGGTGATCTTTCTGGTTGGAGCACGAAAGGAAAATTGGCATGTGCAGTTTGTTCTGAAAAAACGAGTAGTGTTTGATTAAAATATGGAAAGAAAAAGTCTTTTCTTGGACACCGTCGTTTCTTGGAAAAAGACCATCCGTATAAACGTAATAAAAAGGATTTCAATAACAAAATCGAAATTGAAGAAGCGCCTAAATGACCCTTGGGAGAGGAGGTATTTCTGAATTTGAATTTTTTTAGAAATTCTATTATTTTTGGCAAAAACGATGAGAGACCATCAAAGAAGAAGATGAAAGTCATGTCCTTACCTCCTGGATAGAAAAAAGTTAGTATTTTCTTCAATTGCCGTATTGGAAGACTCTGTTGATATGTCATAATATCGACGTTATGCATACTGAAAAAAATGTTTGCGATAATATTATAAACACTTTATTGGAAATGGATGACAAATCGAAATACAATTTGAGTGCCCGTTTGGATCTTCAAGAAATGAAAATTCGTTCCGAGTTACATCCACTAAAGATTAGTGATTCAATATGGAAGATTCCAAAGGCGAAATTCAATCTCAATAATGAAGAAAAGACGATTTTCTGTAAAGTGTTTCATGATCTCAAATTTCCGGATGAGTACGCACCCAACATCTCATCAAAAATGAAATTGAAAGAAAGGAAGTTTACAGGTTTGAAAAGTCATGATTGTCATATGATAATGTAACAATTACTTCCAATTGCCTTACGTTGATCAACACATCCAAAAGTAACATCTGTTTTAGTTGACATATGCAAGTATTTCAACGCGATTATAGTTGACCATATGGAAAGATTGGAAAAAAACATCGTTATTACATTATGCGAATTGGAAAAAATATTTCCTCTGAGTTTTTTTACAATAATGATACATCTAGTAGTACACCTTGCAAGTGAAGCGAAAGTGGCTGGTCCAGTTCATTATCGATGGATGTATCCAATTGAAAGATATCTATTGACTTTGAAAAAATACGTTCGGACCCGTAGTCATCCATCCTGAAGGGTCGATTGTAGAAAAATATCGTCGATTGCAGAAAAATATCGTCGATTGCCGACGAATCTATGACATTCTGTTCACGTTTTTTACATAACGTTGAAACTAAGTCAAATAAAACGAAAAGATATATCGATGGTTACTATGGTGCATCAACTAACACTTCGCTCACTAAACTTGAACATGGTCAAGTTCATCATTATATCATTTTCAATTTGGATATTATTGAGATATTTCGAAATCTTCATATCGACGACCTAAAACAAAGGTACGTATATCACATCGATATATCATTTTCATATCATCGATATATCTTTTTCATATATATCTATTTAATATTTACGTTTGACATATTAGTTATCCGACTATTACTTCTTTGCATTTGCAAAAATTACATTTAAAAGAATTTGCAGACTGGTTTGAAAAATATGTTCAGAAAAATAGGGCAAGGACGAGAATATTTCATAAGATATTTGTTCGATATCAAGAGGTCCAAATTTCTTTATAAAATCGTAAAACGGCTACATCTTAAACGGTGTGAAATTTCTTTCGTCTGAAGTGTCAAATTTTAAAAAGACACAAAATTACGGTGTATTAGTCTCCGCCACTACATCCACATACTTAAAAAATCCGAATGACGATCCGACAATTGATGATCTTTCGTACCATGGAACTTTTCACAAAGTTTTCGAAGTATGTTACAGACACGATATGTTGAAATATCCGATGTTTCACTGCAAATGGTACGAAGGATATAAGAAAGACAATTTCGGTCTTGTTAGTGTGAAAACGTCAATGCCAAAATACGGGGAAGAACCGTTTATTTTTGCCGAACAAGCTAAACAATGTTTTTATTCAATAGATCCTATTGAATCTAATAGGATTTTTGTATTAAACAGACCTCATATACAAATAGTTGATGTAGACGATGTATAATGAATTTGAATATTATTTTCTTTTATATTATCTTTCAATTAATTAGATTATCCTTATTTTATTTAGATGTATTGGTTACTAGTCGCATTCGTTCTCTCAGTTTTCATGGTCGTCACGACTCCAGATCAGAGTGATGACTCTGATGAACAGAATTATGATCATCCTAATCTACATGACATGAACACGGCTTGGTGCGGTAGTCAAACGAAGAAAAAAACAAGAGAACAAAACAAAGATCATGCAGAATATCATCCATCACAAGGATAACGGTTTGTAATAAAATTCAGAAATGATCAAATTGTCCACAATAGCGTAGCAAAAAAACTAAATAAGAAATGCGCAATGGTCGCGAACGATTTCAAGTTACTACCAATGGACGTACCGTGGATTGAACAAGATCAGAAAAACATAGATGAGGCGATGGTAACGATATAGGTTCATTAATTTATAGTTAATTATAGTTTATAAATTTTATAGATAATTAATAGTTAATTTTATAATTATTCATCGATCAGGGAGAATTTGATTACAACGGGTCAACCTATGGTTATCGACATGTCAATGAAAAGTTGAATAAATTATGGAGAAGCGCTTATAACGCTTTACTACATAAATATAATAATGAAGATCTAACAGTCGAAGAGGTTATGAGAACTTTACCTGACTACATCATCAAAGATCAATTTCTAAATAAGCTGAACGAGAGAAGATCACCGAGGGGAATAGTACGTATTGAATATTATTTCTTCTTTTTAATGCAATAAAATTAAAAAAAAATAACTTAATTACTTTATTTTAACTTAATGCAGGAAATTTCTAAAATTAACAAAGACAATCGGACAAAACAAACATCACACAGTTTAGGTTCGAAAAGTCGAGCAGAACGAAATTATGAAACTGTAAGTAAATTATTTAATTTCATATATACTTTCAAGTTCTTTTTTTCTTTTCTTAATTTTAATATTACAGGAACAAAAGGGATTAAATGATATTGGAATTTGAAAACTAAATATAAAGGCAGCTTATCCAAAAGATCAACGAGTGGTACGTAATCTTTTAAATTAATTACAGTTAATTATTATTTGGTTGACTACTTTTATTTGTTTTTTAAGGATAAAGCGATTCTATGGATAGACAGTAAAGAAGCCAAAAATATGGCTCAACAAGAAAATATGATTGACACAGTACGTATTTCATATTTTTTTCAATATAATTCATTAGATAAATTTACATTAATTATTTTCATCTTTTCTTTTTAATTAGGCTCTAATCCAGTTTGCTATAACCGAACATATCGGTAGAAGCTCGAAGAAAACTAGAACATTAGGAACAACTGGTTCCTCATTGAGCAAGAAGACAACGTATCGGAGACAACGTAGCTAACACCAAACTCAAGAAACTCGTCGACGTTTGCTTTGATGTTCTCAAATAATGTCTTTGAAGTGAAAAAGTATGAAATATGTAGAATTTATTATCTGCAGGGAAAATAATAAAAAATAAGATATTTACATATGATGTCATTTAATTTCTTGTTTTTAAAATAACAATTTGGATTGTAGCTAAAAAATTAAATTACTATCATATCGTAAAAATTTAAGTTTCAATAATTTTAAATTAGAATGGATATTTCCGTTGTCAATAAAATATATTTTATAACATTCGATTTCATATTCAATATAATATACTGAAAAATCATTTTTCCAAATAACAATAGAATTCGATTTCATTTAATAATACATAGAATTCTATTGTTATTTTTAAAAACGATTTAAATTCTTATAAATTTAATTTCATAAAGTATAAAAAGTTGTTATTACAAATTCAATAAATTTACTAAAAAAAGTAAAATTTGAAACAACAAGATTAAAATGTTTAGGAAGTTATTTCTGATGAGAAACAAATGAGGTATATTTCAATCAGTTCCCATTATCATACTGCCATGGCGGCATGCAAGAAATGTGCCTGATTTGAAAAGTGAGCCCTACAATTCTCATGAATACAAATTCAGTAAGAAAGGTATAAAAATTTGAAGATCAGATATGATCATTGTTGGTTCTATGACACACTAATTCTCAAGTCTTCTATGTCATGGGCCATCACTTTGGGTTTAGAGTTCAGTGACCCATCGGGATGATTGAAGCTTGAAGCTTGACCTTGCCGTCGGAGGGGAGGGGTATTATGAACACCAAACGAAATTATTGTACACTTGTATTGATTTATAATGTTTACACAGTTACTATTTATACACATTTACTAACTAATGTTCTAACTAATTGTATCTCAAAGTTTATAGGTTGGTTAGTGACTAATTACACTAATTACAGATTTATTCATACACCCTCTTTAATCTGAACTTTGGAGCGAAGATTGACTTTTTCCCGAAGTGCAGAAAATTGAATTGTTGAAAAACCCTTTGTGAAGATATCTGCTATCTGACGTTCTGTTGGAATATAAGAGACCTGAATTGTTCCTCTTTTGATGAGTTCTCTTACAAAGTGGTAGTCGATATTCATATGTCTAGTACGATTTCGTCCTGCTGGATTTGAAGTTAACAAATTAAGTAGGCTTGTTATCCTAGTAGATAGTCGGTGGTTGTGGTATCTAGATGTCTAGATCTCTTAGTAGAAAACAGAACCGCCGAGCTTCCGATGTAGCGTTTGTTAATGCTCTAAATTTAACTTCTATACTTGATCTAGAAACGGATGCTTGCTTTCTAGAAACCCAGTTTACTAGATAATTATTAATTACCTAAAAGAAATAAGTTGTTGTAATTACATGTGGAAATATTGAATTCTAGAAATTGTCTTTGTTTTCCTTCAGTAATTCCACTTTGTTGAGGAGAGATATGTGCATTGATAAGAAAATGTTTGGCTATTCACTTTTTCCATTAGCAAAAATGTAAAATACCTAAAATTTAATCTAAATATAATAGTAGCTGGTCCTCATAGATCATTATTTAGTAAATTCAAATAAATTTTTTCTTTAATATTCATAGTATTTAAAATATAACCGTTAAGGATGGATCATGATAAGTACTCGAAAACTTACCTCGCAACGCCGGGCAAGAAACTCCTGTTAGAAATAGGCTCTTGGTTCTTCTAGTACTATTATAAAATCAAGGTTATTAAATGAATGGCATAACCTCGTATTTATAGAATTTCTATAGGAGAATTTTGGAATTTGGCCATGGGATCGTTATAACCTATAATCGCCTACCTGAGCCCCTCTCTCAACTTTTGGTCGGTGACTTCTTCCTGGTGTTAGTTTAGTTGTTACCCTAACATTCCTAGCTCCTATAAAGGTCATGCCCTTTCCATCGGGTTGTCTGTTTGAGTTTCTAGGGTCCTTTCCTGGATACTAATGATGTGATTCGAATGTGTGGGATCCCATATAACCAATATATTTTTCAACTTTTCCATAGGGGAAATTTCAAAAGACTAATTATTTTTATCTACAATATCTAAACACATATTTTTTCTATTTTATTCATGATCATGATCAAAATTTAATTATGTGTTCATTCCAATATTTGAATCCCTCTTCTGTTAATCCCAGAAGAAGAAGAAACGTCTCCTGACTCTTCACATAGAAATTTCTATGTATAATATATAAGGTTAAAACAATTAAGGTCTCTACATAAGTTTAATAGATATTTTGATCAATTATATTATTTATAACATTTTATCGATATATATTAAATATTTATAGTTACAGTAAATATTTTAAAATCTTATAATTAAATGAAGATTATAATTTATTTGACTATATATGTGATATCATGCATGTTTGTTAGAAAACATTTATCTGTTTTTAAAAATATGATATCATGCATGTTTGTCAGTAACTTATTTGAAACAAATGTCGGTTTTAAAATATTGAGATCACTCGATGCCTTTGTTCGTGATGACTCTGTTCAGCAAAGATAAACTCCGTAACTAATTGATCACTCGATCACTGTGCATGAGTTGACCCCATTGGTTAAGATATTGGAGGCTTCTAATTGGTTGAAAAATAATACATCTAAGTCATTTAATATGATGGCATCTCAATTCTTACTCTTTTCATTAGTGAAGAAAGTATTCACTTAAGTGTACCTGTATGATGTGGTATATGATTGATCAATCTTTATTAAAGTATTTCTTTGGTTGATATTGGAAAATGTGTCATCTTCTCATTGGTTGAATTTTTTGATTTATCGACGTTCATGAGTGGTCATCTTCTTATTGGTTGAACTTTTATGATGTGTCGAAGTTCATAAGGGGCAATCTTCTCATTAGTTGATCTGATGATGTGGTGTGACTATCTGATTGAACAATCAGATGCACAAACTTCCAAATAACTTATTTATACTATCTGATGATGCGGTGTGACTATCTCATTAGTTTAGTGTATTCTTTTATGTTGATTTATACTAAATTTGTTAGAAAATACCTTATTCTGATTTGATCTCTGCAAACGTTGATCTAATACTGACCTAACTGATTCTGATTCAGTGTGTACCAGTATCAATTAGACTTCACTCTAGTAGTTAAATAGTCTTTGATATATAATCAGAAGAAAAAAAAGTTCAAGAAAGCCTATCTAATATGTATCCAAAAACGCCCACTACATCTTGACTGTCTAAAATTTCACAAATATTACTCATTCTCTCACAACCGTTCATTCCATGTAATAAATTTTTTGAATACGAAGCAATGGACGGTCAGGATAATCTGAGCGTTTTTGGGCTTACCAAAGAATGACTCAGGTGAAAATTCTCTATATAATCAATGTAATTAGGATTTGAACATAATTGATAAATATTGATTTGATTGCAATAATCTAAAATAATCTGCTTAAGGATACCAATTTCTATATTTGAAGAATGTTAATAATGAAAAATATTGATTTGTTTGCAAAAATCTAAAATAATCTTCTTAAGGATATTAATTTCTCTATTTGAAGAATGTTAATAATGAAGATTATTTTAGATTATTGCAATCAAATCAATATTTGTGAAAATACAACAAGCAACATTTTTTCAAACTCTATAAATAAACATTGCAATCTTCATCTATTCGACTACATTCTGGGTTTTGAGAGAATGAGATTTTGAAAACCTGTATTCATTTTATTTTTACTTGTCAATCTCTTCTCTATCTATGAAGGTTAGATTTTTGTTTCAAATATTATTTGAGTTTTCTTTTAGATTTAAACGAAATTTTATTTGGGAATGTGTGTTTTGGATGCAGGTAGAGATTTGATGACCATTGAGGAAGGCGCACTACAAATTCATGATGCAATGAGAGTTTTTGAATCTCTTCTTCCTAGGTGTTTTGAAGATGAAGAAATTACCTCCATGCCACTAACGTCCACTATAAAAGGAGGTGCACACCCAAGAGCTAAAGTCAGCACTTGCCATCTTTGCTAAAGCTCTCCTTGGATCAAAGTACTACTTTCGTTCTCTCTTGCTCTTGCTCAAGCTCTAGCTCTTGTTCAAGCTTTGTGTGGGAGTTGCTCTCAAGGATGTGTGCTCTAGTTCTTCAACTTCTTCTCTTCTTCCCCTCTTATACGTTGAGAATGTGCTAGAAGAAAATCTCTACATCTTGTTAGTGGTCTTAATGTTGTGAGAGGCGTGCCTCAATATCAACACTTGTGAGGTTTAACGAGTTCAACCATAAAACTCGGTGTGGTTCCATAGAGTTTCCAGGAAAACTCTTAGGTCGAATCTGCCTTAAATGTTCAAGGGTTTTTAAGAGTTCCTTAATACTCTTAGAAGGTTCACAAGAGTTTAGCCTTAAAACTTGGTAGAGGTTCTTAAGAGTCCTTTAATACTCTTAGAGTGTTCACAAGCGTTTAACCTTAAAGCTTGGCAAAAGTTTTTAAGAGTTCCCGAATACTCTTAGGTGATTCACAAGCGTTTAACCTTAATGCTTGGCAAAGGTTTCACCATTACCTTCAGGCTAGTGATCTTCGTGTTTCATCAGAAATGGATTTGCCCTTGTTTGGGTGAACCAGTATAAAAATATCTGTGTCTCTTTTAATTTCTGTTTTTCTATTTTTAAAAGTCTTAACAAGATAAAAACAACTAAAAAGAGATCTCTCATCCTATTATCTGGCCATAGACTGAAGTTGACTATTTTCATGTAGATCCCTCATCCAGTTTTCTTGTCATTGACTGAGGTTACTTTCAGTACAAATATATCCAATCATTTGGTCACGTGTACTTATATATTTTAACTTATATTATTTATTTGCTTATAAGAGAACTTAGTATTCATATACTACAGTTAGCTTTAAAATGCATTCTTATCAAGTTAGAATATATACATGTATATGTTCAATTATTTTTAACGTGTATCTATATAATTTAGTATTCATATACTACAGTTATATAAAAATCAAAATCTTATAATGGACTCAGTATCTGTATACTGTAGTAAACTTATAAAGAATAAACCATCTTTATATACGTATCCTTGCACTTGACTTGTATGTATTCTCAGGTATTCCGCACATCTTCTGAGAAATCATGAAAAGAGGCTATTACCCCCCCCCCAAGCCTCTGATCCAGATAAAAAAATTCTGTGTTGGACAAACTTTATTTTTTTGAAGCAAAGTTGGGTAAACTTTGTTTCCTTCAGTATATACATTATTCAATTATTGATGTAATATTAACTATATAAAAGAACAATCTACAACAATTTTGTATTAAGCCTATAACCATAAATAAATAAATATATCTATAGTTGTTATGTAATTAAATTAATTAATTTGACATTGCATATTTACAAAAAAAAAAAGAGAGAATTTCAATTTACAAAATTAAATATATTCAAATTATTTAGAAAATTAAAATATTTTTAGAACATAAATTTACAACAACTCCTCAATATTAAACTAGTAAAAAGATGGTTAATTATTCATTTAAGCTTCAAAATATTTTAACCTTCTTTGCATCATCAACTTCTTTTAATTTTGTTCAGTGAATGAAACAATATTTGTTCAAGCTGATATAAGAACCTTCAAACATCACGAAAGAACTAAATTTTATTATCCACTGCTCTTCGATCGAACTCAAATATACAACTACTTTATTATCAATACCTTGGATGTACTGGTACATGATTGGCATGGATCGAGATCGAAACTGAATCTAATTTCATCATCTCCCAACATGCTTCCCAATAAAATACGGTGTGATTATTCTCCACACATTATTTCAAATATAATAAGGAATTCCAATATTGAAACCATGGAATATTGAGATTATTTGAGATTAATGGGATCGTATTTTGATCAGGAAATATGTTGGATGACGGTGTATCTAGATCAGGTTCGATATCAATCCATTCCAATCCCGCACAGGTACATCGAAGGATGTGGATAATGGAGCATGTACATATTGTTCTATTTGAATTCCATCAAGTGTTGGATGTGGAGGTATATGGATATGGAAACATGAAAGATGATCGATGATGGCATTGTATTTTGTAAACTTAGATCGTTGCCCAATAAAATACGGTACATCATCCAAGAATTCTTGACTTCTACTTCTTCCATCGTAGCCAAATTTCCACCCTTGATTGATGTAGATGTCCCTATATACCAAATAACTCTTTCATACTCAAGATATTAGGTAGGCTCTTACATATCACGTTATCATCGTATCAGATTTTCTACATTCAAAAAATAAATGTATATAATCGTCACTTTTATCATCGTTAATTGATACGTGTTTCTGCTTACCTACGAATTGTTAATTAAATGACTTCGAGGCGATCAAATAGAGAGCAGAGTGTATAACTGACGTTTTCCTGAAAAATAAAATTTCATATATGCTTTAGCGTTTGTGGGCAAATGCAACAAAAACATTCACAAAAATGAGAAAAAACATGTTATAGGTGCTCAAATATTTCAAAATATACAGCATGTATAATGATGTAAACCTGGAAATTAGAAATGTTGATATAACTGGGTCGGTAAATATCTGACATTGTTTGATAGTTGATTACGCTGTGAAATATTCGTCGAAATCAAAAAACGTAACCAAAATGAAATGGTAGGGTTTGTCTGCAACAACATCAACCAAAATGGTTATATTATTAAGAAAGGATCATAAGAAAATAGAGAAGATGTGTAGAAGGGTGATGATGTCAACCTAGATATTAGGAAAGTTAATATAAGAATGACAAGTATTTTACCACATTCAATACAGTTGATCACGCATCAGAATTTTCACCGAGATCTAAAACTCACCAAAAATATATATCATCGTAGGATTTATTTACAACAATATCGGGCAAAATGGTCAGACCATCGAGATCAAATCTCAAGAAAATGAAGAACCCTAAAAGGAGAGAGCGGCGGAATTGGGAAACGAAAGGATATTGATGAAAATCGATACCCTAGTCTTATTATTCATAGTATTTTGGATGGATCCCTAAACAACTATACGGATCCCTAAATAATCGAGCAGATCAAGTACCTTGATACTTATGACAATCATAGCACCAAAATAGAATTACTATGATTTTAGACTCTATTATCAGATAATTTCAGGTTTAGGATTTGATACCACTCGAATACTAACTTACGAACTTCAACTTAATTAATCATTCCTTACGATTACATGATCTTTGCAAGGATTTAACTCGATCATGAATGAAATTTTCATAGTTTCAATTATAATGATACGAAATACAAAAGTTTGATGCTCACCACTTAACTTGGAAAGCGACAACATTAACTCGATTAAAAAGTACTAGATATGGAAATATTAACTTTCTCCACATATTTAGGTTTTACTCTTCCCTTTTAATTTCATGTTCTTTTCATCCCTTTGCATCTACGATCTTGTTTATACTATATCATTTAAGTGAATCTCTTTCAAATCAATTAGTCACATCTCCATGTCACAGGCAATATAAATAATTTTTCTACTCAAATGCATGAGCATAGTGTGAGAAATTGAATTTCAAGCAATTTGTATTTAAGTATAAAAATTATACAAATAATGATCATTGATTTCTCAATTAAATTGAATTCATAAATGAATCTAGGATACAAAACAAATGAATTTTACATAATGAAAATAATTGAATTTACAAAAAGGAAAGAAATTTATTTAGCAGATTGGGGGAAGTTGGTGTGAAACCAGGTGATTTATCGAACCGAACCCCAAACTGGGTGACTTATCAGTTACCAAGTTGGATGACTTATTTGATGTAAAATCGGGTATTGTTGGAGGTTCGCATAAACACCCTTGAGTACTTGTGATATTTATAACTTCAATAACTTATTTGTCGTTGACTGGAATATTTTCACGATCATCTATGTTTAACAAGTTATTTAATGAAAAAACTGATTTTTCAAACATTACGTCCCTTAAGATAAATATTTTTCCGTTGACTGGATCTAAATAGATGTAGCCATCATGATTGGCAGGGTATCCCAAGAAAATGCATTGAACCGATTAATAATTCAATTTTGATGGATGTACGATAAGCCCTAAGATATGTATAACATCTGCAACTGAACACTTTTAATTTGTCGTACTCTGGTTTTCTCTCAACTGAACACTGTATATTTGTGACGCCGTTCTACTGTCCCCATTTGTTGATGACTGTAAGGACAAGAGAAACGATGAATGATCCCAAAGTCTTCTAATACTTATGCAATTTTACTCATGTATCCAGACTGATTTTCTATCATCTTCTGAAATTTAAAAAACACTTCTCTCACTTGAGACTTCTGATGAATTAAGGATACCCAATTATAATTCGTCTTTGCGTCCATGAAATTCACATAATATCGGTAACTCTCAGATGACATACACGGTATGGGACCCCAAATATAACAAAAATTAATGATAACAAATTCTCATATACTATAGCTCTAGATGATTTCCCAACACAACATGATTTACAAGTACTAGAATTTTTACACGAGGCATTAATTAAATTCTCTTTTATAAGAATAGATATTTCCGCTATTTTTTTTCACGATAATGGTTCATTTGTCGGTTCACCTTGCAACTGAGGCAAAAATGGCAGGACCAGTGCATTATCGTTGGATGTATCCTATCGAAAGGTACTTGAAAACATTAAAAGGTTATGTTAGAAATAAAAGCCAACCGAAGGAGAGTATTTCTGAACAATATATTGCTAAAGAATATTTAATATTTTGCTTTCATTATTTGTCAGAAAAATGTTGAAACAAACTCCAACAAACCTGATCGTAAATGTAATGGGTATATTGGTAAAGCTACACACATTAATCTTGGAGATAAGATATTTGAGCAAGCACATCGATATGTGTTATTCAATACAGATGAAACAATGAGTTTTAGAGAACTTCATATGAATGTGATTCGTTGCAGTTATCCAGCACTACAAAAAACCAGCGCAGTTCTGGCGGCAAATTCCGGCGGCAAATTCCGGCGGCCTGGCCGCCGGTATAATGGTTCCTGGCGGCCAAGCCGACGACATTCCATCGCCGGAAGTGATGTCGCCGGAATTGTGAAATCCTGGCGGCTTGGCCGACGGAAAAAAAATTTGGATTCCGATTTTAACAGAAATTGTCCCGGCGGCTTAGTCGCCGA
>LFYR01000320.1:253156-278292 GCA_001185155.1 Zostera marina | reverse complement strand
ACGAGGGAAAATTATGCAGGCGGACAAGTGTAACCTTCCGTCGGCCTGGCCGCCGGTCGTATCTACCGGCGGCCAGGCCGCCGGGAGATGGGCGCCAGAACTGCGCTGGTTTTTTGTAGTGCAGTATGGAATCCCAAACATATAGAAAGAATGCATCATGAAAAATTTAATAAATTATTCAAAGATCATATAGATACATGTCCTAAAGTAAAATTTAGCATTTGGTGACTTTCACATGGTACAAGTCTAGATTTGAAAAAATTCAAAGGATATAGGATGAATGGTATTAAGTTTCTTTCTACGTCGAGTTCGGTGAAACTAATGACTCAAAATGACAGGATTTTAGTATCGGCCGAGACATCATGTTATTTAAGCGTTAGAGATGTAAACCTAATAGTGAATAAGAAAAACTATTATGGAAGATTAAATTTTGTTGTTGAACTACAATATGGACCAAATCATGTAGAAACACTCTTTCATTGCAATTGGTTTTATGGCCAATCTACAAATGGGATATAAGTTGATACGTTTGGTATTATATTTATAAACACTAAACAATTAAAGCACCAAGATGAACCATTTATCTTGGTAGAATGAGCACAATAATGTTTTTATGTGGATAATCCCAAAAAATTAGATTGGAGTGTTGTATTGAAAAGGCCACCTAGAGATTTGTAGTGCCCAATTATAGATTTCTATTATATTCTTTGTGTGAGTAATTTTCTATTTTAATTATTTTTCTATTTTTATTAATTTTAAATGCTGAATTTTTTGTTGTATTCACAAATTATAAATGACTCCCAAAAAAACGTTAGTTAATAAAAAATGATTTACACGAAGTTCTGTCGACAATGAAGAATCTACTTCAAGTCAAGTTCCGACTCCAACTTCTCAAGTTCCGACACCAAGTCTTCAAGTTCTGACTTCAACTCCTCTTGTTCCGACTACAACTCAAGTTCCAACTCCGACTCCTCAAGTTCTAACTCCGACTCCAATTTCTCAAGTTTCGACTCCAAGTACTCAAGTACCAACACCAATGACTGAATATAACTATGACTCTGACTCCGATTGGACCCCGGAGATGATGCGTAACTAATTAATTATATTATAATTATAATTGATTGATTTATGTGTATTTGTTGACTCATTATTTTTATTTCAGAAACTAGTCTTCCAAATAGATGAGGTTGAATAATAGATCATCCTAAAGATCACTTCGAACAAGGAAAAAGAATTAAAATAAAATGGGAGCCAATGTACATGCAACCAATTGGACATCTGTGTAAGAAATTTAACACTATGATCAATAGAGTTGCAAAAATACATACGATTTTTCCATTCAATGTTAACTGTCCGAAACAAACATCCCATAGCTTTTACCAGAAAATAGAGTATACATTGAGGTGTATTTATTCTGATTTAGATTTTTTTTAGTCGAATAAATTTTCAATTTTTATTATATAGGTTGATTTTGATTTCGACGAGGACCCAAATGCACACGAGTTTGATCCATTTATTGATGGTGAATTCAACTAAAATGATGTATGCTAGTGTTCCTCCATACATTGATCCATTGACATTCAAAAAGTATGTAGATGAATTATGGACTACAAAAAAATTCAAGGTCATTTATTATACATTCATACTTCAATTATTTGATATTATTGTAAGTTTTATAATATTTTATATTAATTTACAGAAAAATTCAGAAATAAATAAAATAAACCGGACTAAGAAGATAATCAATCACAAAATAGGGTCTACTCCTTTTAGTACAATAAGAGAAAATCTAGAACGATAAGGCATTGAAGCATCACGGATCAATACATTAATTTTTTCATTTGGTAGTGACAACGAAGTCATTGTATGTCTTATTTTATTTGATAATGTTCAGAATTAGTATTTTATCTACTCATATAGATTATTATTTATTTTAAAAAAAATATATGTCTGAATATTACAATAGTGATGAAATTCTACAATTACGGACCACACCGGACGAAAATGTATGTTTTTATTAATTTTACTATTTTAAATTATTTAAGTATTTTATTTTCTGATATGCTATTTTCCTCTTTTAGGTGGTTCAATAAAAATGTATTGAAAAATTCATCAAAAGCAAAAAAAGAAGATACATTGGACTTGGTGGAGGATCGTATGTTGAGTCGAGCACTACTTCTACAAGATTTTCAGTTGAAATGAATGTAACAAATCTTGAAAAAGAAAAAATGAATGATCAATCGAAACTTTACTAGAGGTATGTGTATGTTAATACATGAAATTTTAATGTAATATATAAATATTAATGTAGATTAAATGTTTTACAGGACAATCGAAATTTGAATAACAAATATGATCAAAATTTGATATGTATCAAGAGTTGTTGAAAAAAATTTCATCACAATCGAATACAACTCCACAACCTACTGATCATGAATCGTTGCAAGATAACAGTAATGGAGCTCATAGCATCGAAGATATTAAACTTCTCCATCCATCAATTTTAATCAAAATCAGAGAAATAGTTAAGTATAAATTCTCTTTCAATTTTAGATATTTAAATATAGTCTAAGAATTTTCTACCAATACGATAACTGTTTTTACAACATAAAACAGTAATAAATAAATAAATTATCCATAGTCTAATTAAATCATCCTCATCTGTAGTAGATAAGGAATGATTAACAGAATTCTGATTGATGGCGGTGATTGCTTTCACCACAACCTCTCTTCTGATGTCACAATCAGCAGGGAAACGTCGTAGTGACCAGTCAGATGTAGTCTTAACTTTCTTCTTCATTTCAACTGCAACACCACGGTAAGGAATACCTAGAATCTGCCCAAACTCTTCAACTGAAAATTTCAGATCTTTCCCATTTATGTTGAATGTGTAACGACCTACATATCTACCAATCAGATCGTCCAGCAACCGCGCTCTGATCATGAAATCAGGAACAACATAGAAATGTCTGAAGACAGTCTCCTTTATTGTAGGTTGAATTGGACAGAACCAGTTCTGGTAGCTTGATTGTAGGTTGGTATTCCAGACCGATAACGGACTGTTTAACTAAAAAAAATAGGCCAAAATAATATAAGCATTATTAAAATTAAAAAAAAAACAAACACAAGTAATATAAAAATTACTCAACTATGTGTGTCGTCATGCTCGTAACATTTGACCTTTTCCTTGTATTTTTTCACTATTTCCATTTTATCAGGTGATACTATTTTTTTCTTAGGAACCCTAGTTTTCTTATCAGAGTTAGTCTCTTCCACAGAATCTATCAATTTCCCAGAACTCTCCTCATTTTTATCACACACGCTACATTCATCATGATGTTCTTCTTGTCTTTTTTTCAAAGCCTCCTTGACAACCTTCTTAGGAGCTTTCTTTGATTGTCTCTTCGTCTTCTTGGCCGGAGATTTTTTAGCTGGAATAGAACTTATTTTCTTTTTCTTTTCATTCATCTTCTTCCTATCCTCCATCAGTCTCTTTAGAATGGAATTGAAGTCGGTTGTGATTCGTCTTTTTGTTGACGATTCAGACTTTTCAACTAAAACAGTTTTTCATATAGACAACACAATCCATCCATCTATTCAAAAAATACTATAGAATAAGGTTGCATATTTAAAGAACATATAGTGTAATATTCAATATTTACCTTGAGTATTTTTTCGTTTTGACAGGATGAACTGATTGGCATCGGGAGAGGAATCCCGATCAGGATAAGAGAAATCATAGTCAATGTCCTCAATTAAATTTTCTATTACCAAATTTGCTCTTTTACGCTCACTTTCTGAAATATTAGCAGTTTGTTAAAGAATAATAGCACACCACATCATGGGAATAACAAATAATAAGACCAAATTATAATAGTAGAATCATGACTACAAATTTCTATTTAAACACTATCTGAATGTAATAATAAAAAACCAGACTAAAATTAAAATGACATTTAAATAAAATGATTTACCGCAAACACAAACACGATCAGAATGCTCCAACTGTGATCCTGTTTCCTTCTTATTCGATTTATCAGAAGTTGAAGAAGATATTTCTTTAGGATGTAATGAAGAAACAACAAAAAAAAAATTGATTCTAACAAATGAAAAAAATCAATAAAACGAATTAATCATAAACCATTGATTCAATAAATCAACGAAAATACAAATAATACATGAAACAGAGAAAATCAAGAGGATATGACGAACTAGAATAACTAGATTCTTCGATGATATAGGGAGACAGAAAGATGAACAAGAATCTGTCATGAACCAGATTATATGACGACTAAGTTTATGAATAAAAAAACAAATGGATAAAGGAAAAAATTAATGGAAACTCATGCATTCTTAATTAAAGACCCAACACTGCAAAAACATACTTCGAAAAATAATGGATAACATTGGACAAGAACAACAAAAATACCTTCTATAGTAACCAAATGGAATGTCACTAAATTTTTGTCACTGTCAAAGCCGACATAAGAAGATTAAAAAATTCTTTTTTATAGATTAGCAACTGTCGGAAAAACTATGATTCTAAAATAATGGTTTGGATCGGTAGCAACTGCCGCTAAAAATAGTTACGAACAATGATGACCTGACTAAAACTATTTTCGAAGTTTTTTTTGAAAAAATAGGCTTCCCTGTTTTTCTACAGAAACGTACCGTTAGGGGAGAGAACGGGGTGGGTCATTTGAAAATCCTACCAAATGACAATAACCAGAGTCGAACCTGATCTTGGCACTATAAATATAATCATAAATGATCTTGTTATAATCAACTATCAGAATGGATGAGGTCATCTCATGTTAAATATATCGACTAAAATGATAATAAATTATAATCGGATTCTAAAATAATTAAAAAATTAAATTAAAATAAATCATATTACTTACCTTTCAAAATATAATTTTAATGTTGACATAAAACTTCAATTTTAACCAGTAATTACAATATAAAAATTTAGACTTCATCATAGATTTAATTTCTGATCTTTCTGATTTTAATTTCCTAATGCGCTATTTATCATTTCAGAACATTGATTTTTTATGTGAATAAAATTGGTCAATCAGAATAAAATTTTATAGTTATGATACAAAAAGTTGATTAGATCTCTTTAATATATGGTTGTAAATATGTAAAATTTTCAATAAAATAATTTTTCAGGGGGGATTTGATTTTAAAAAAATCAGACAATCAATAACCCTAAGCATCTAGTATAAATCAACTCTTATAAAAATAAATTCAATCGAGATCCGAGATGGTAGACAGATAGAGAATCACAGAATCACCAAAAATAATTAAATAAAACCTCAAAACTAGGTGAAGAACAGTACATAATCGATAATAATAACGAGATCAAACTAACCATGGTCGATCTTGGAGGACGACGCTTGGATGTTGCAATCGAAATGACGGATTCGATAGGCATGATTAGCTCGATCCCCAATTACCATCTCTCTCATTTTCTTTAGGTTACTTCAAGTGGAAAAAGCTCCCTTCTTTAGTGATGCAAATTATCTTGAGCTTGACTTAATTAGAATCGAGCTTGATTTGGCTCATTAGTTTTTTGAATGAGCCGAGTTTGAGCTTGAAAAACTTGAATTAAACAAGACTGGCTTAACTCAATTTGTTAACAAGCAAGCCAAAGCTTGAGTTTTAATAGACTTGGATAAATTTAAACCTTACTTGGCTTGAGCTTGGCTTAATTAGAATTGAGCTTAATTCGGCTCATTAGTTTTTTGAATGAGTCGAGTTTGAGCTTGATAAGCTTGAATTAAACAAGTCTGACTTGGCTCATTTTGTTAACAAGCAAGCCTAAGCTTGAGTTTTAATAGACTTGACTCATTTTGCATCACTCAGGGTCGCATCTATTTATTTTTTATTTTAGTTTCTTGGGCAATTTTCCATCCCTTTGCAGATTTGTTGCCTTCACATTCAGTTCACAGATTCGCAAGTAACTGTCAGATTTGTTAATCACAGATGGCTTTTACTTATGAATCATATCAACAGATGACATCTCCTGCGAATTTGAGGTTTTCTGATCTTGAGAAATTGCACAAAATCCAGATGGGTCATTGGGTGTGAAATCTTCTTGAGAAAGCATAAACGTACCTCTTCTGGCACACCCAAATGGAAAAAATTCCAGGATACCTCATGTTTCTGAAATTGAATCCAAGAATCGAGTTATACCGGCAAAAGATATTATTGGTTCTCCAAATTCATTATATCAAGAATGGATTGAAAAGAATTGGATCATTATAGGATGGATTCAGGCAGCAGTAGGTCCCTCTATGAACTCATTAGTGATGAATCACGAAACTACTGCCGACTGTTGGGCAATGCTTGAAACTCACCTCTCCACACAAAGTTATTCACTATAAAGTATTCGTAAGCAACTACGAAATTTGAAGAAATCTGATGACAAAACGATGAGTGATTTTGTTATTAAAGTTCGTGCATTCATCGATAGTCGATCAACCACCGACGAGTTTCGGGATTTATAGATCATTGAATTTGTAACTGACGGTTTGGGGCCATAATTTAAACCATTTATATCATGTACAACACTCAGAAAAGACGTGTAGAAGAGGACTAAAATCTCTTGTGGCTCTTGATAACAACACTGTTGATAGAGAAGGAAATTGGATTCTTGACTCCGGAGCTTCTACACATATGACTCCTGAGGTGGGAAATTTATCTGATACTGATAACATCCATATCCCAAATTGCCAACGTATAGCCCACATGATGGTTGAATTATGGATTTCGTAAGTTTAATATAATCAAACCATTAAAAAAATACAATTTTAAAAATAAATTCTTTAATCACACTTTTCCTTTACAAGATTTTCCGATTAATGACTTGAAAACTAGAGAATTAAATAAGGATTTAGAAATTATTTTGATAGTTGAAATTGGGGATGCAAATGAATTGAGTTGAGGAGCATTGTAGGAATCATTCAAATTCGACTCGATAAGGAATTTTTGAGCTCGTATACAAATTAAAAATATATATATTATTTTTGGATTGGGACATTGGGTTATTTATATTGGGTGCGCTTCAGGTGCACCGTAACTTGAATGCGCTGCCGTGCGCCATCAAATCGTGTTCATTATTATTTAATCCAATGACTAAAATAAGACACAACAAGTAAGACGCAGAATAATATACTGCAAAAGACAGTAACACATGTACGACGAAAAGTCTATCTAATGAACAAGATTAATTTGACGTATTTTGACCTCTGCACACCTGATAATTACTCTATTTATATTCACTTCGTTTCTAAGACAGGCGGAACTCGGGATATCTTGAGGGAGTATATTAGTGTAAATATAGTTTCATGACTAATTGTAATTAGCTTATAGTTAGACTGACATGTTTTATAATTTCTTAGCTAATTAGTGTGGAAGAATAATTGAATTAGTTATTCTAATTGTGTATAAAAGACTACTGATAGCTAATGGAAAAAGATCGATCTCACTCCCTTTATTTACTCTTGAGTTCCCATAAATTATGTAGCCACTTATGTAAATGAAATAACAGTCATTATATACCATTGGTTCGATTGCAAACTCATATTCAATTTATGCAATTTTGAAGATAATCAAAGAGTTCTTCTTCAGAATTTTGGAGCAACAAACAAACATACACTTACAACATACATCACTTACACACAAGCAAATAAAAGTCTGATATCTCTGAGAAAATATACAATTTAATTTTTGAATGTATTTATTGAAATATTAATTAAAATTCAATATCACGCCAATTTTCCTTCCTTTCCTCGGTGATTTGATTACTGATTCAAATAATAAATACTTTGATGGTCGGAAATAATCTAGGTCATGCATGCACCTACAGCCAGGGAGTGATCAATAAATTGATCAATCTTTTGAAACAAGGATAAACCAACTGTAATTTCATTAATGCTTACATGAATGGAAAAATAATTCAAGTACCACACATTGTGTTTTTTGTTAAATAAACAACTGGTTTTTATAATAACAGAACATACCTTAATTTTTGGATATCTCCAAATGTACTGATTGGATTCGTTTTTTCGTAACCTTGTCCTCCCAATTTAATTGCTCTTACTATTCTTTTTTACAGTAGAATACTTGTAATGCTAGTACACTCTGTTGGCCAAATACCAATCGAGGTTTCCAATTTGGATAATAGAGCACATGTATACTTTCCATTGAAGCCCATTGCACTTTCATATTGTATGGACATTCTTCTAGCGCACACATACACTCAAAGGCCCGTAAGATTCGTAGATTCAACCATTTTAATTTTGAAAAAATTATTTCTTCATCTTTGGATTTACAACAAACAAGAGTGTTGTTACTATCATTCCCAATAACATGCTTCAATTCACGACAATAAGAAATTTTTAATTCTTCTAATTGAACAAGACTTTCAGCCACGCTCCATGTGAACAAATACTTCATCCCATAACAAGCATAAATATTGATTTTAAGGAGACTTTGAAATGATCCAGCTGGAAGCTTAGAAGAAGTTGTGATGATATGTCCAATCCTTTGCAGAGATACATTTGTTGAAGCTTGGGCAGAATTTTTTCACCACAATCTGTTTTTGAAGAAACCTGGATGACATTCTTATAATTGGAGCCATTGTCTATCATCAAAAACTCTAAGTTGTTTATATCATTTTCAAAATCTGGATTGATTAGTGCACTAACAGAGTGTTGACAATCCACAACCATTAGCAGTTTCTTTGTTTTTATCAACAATAATTTTAACCATTGCACAATATTCTCAAAATTTAATTTTGATCCAACACTAAATAATTAATCTCCATGGACATATGTGACGACAGATATCCAAAACCAGATCTGAATGAAAAGTGCTTAATTGATGGTGGTGATACAGTATCTCGTACCGGATCACAACAGCCGCTTGAGATAACCCAGATTGAGTGGAAGCACCCATATAGGAAATGGGAGGCCCCAGTCGACTTTATAAGGAAGTCGACCTCCAAGGAGTTCGAGGGACAAAAGTCGACCTCATAAAGTCGACCCAGGCCAGATCTGGGCAGTAAGGCGGTTAGAGCCCTAATGACCAGATTACCTCCATAACGACCCTATAAATAGGGGTCACCACCGCTCATTAGAGGTTAGGATATTTGGAGTGAGAGAGAACCTCTGCCAGAAAGAGCCTGAGTGACTAGAGTGTTCGAGCGGTTTCCGGTGGAGTTCACGGCCTTACGCTTGTTCGAAGCGTCTCCCTAGCACTGATCGGGTTCCACCCTTATCAGATGGGAAATTTTGAACGACTTTGTATTTATCAGAAATAATATCTTTATTCGTGATATCGACACGAAGTGCCTACAAGTTCTCCAGAGTTGATAATTCCTCAAATGCCACACAAACCTCAACTTCATCGTTATTAGCCTTCCAATGATCAAAGTTAGTATGCATGTATAATACCTCCAAATTTTTTAGACTTGAAAATACTTTTGACCTTATGATATCAATCTTAGTGCATGTAAAATCAATCACTCTAAGATTAACAAGTCTACCAAACTCTTTGTCTAGCTCTTTGATTTTTGAATGTTGTAAATAAAGAACTAAAAGATTGCCCAATTTCAACAAGTGTTCGATCGGAATCGGTATTTGTTTAAATATTTCATAAGATCCATTTTTGTCGAATATCAAAACACGAAGTTTCTTCAACTTTTGAATGCAAGGTGTGAGATCTGATATGGATGTTTCCCTCAAATCCAAGAACAACAAATTTGCATTCCCTCAAAAAAATCAGACTCGATTCCTTACAATTCCTTGTTACACTTTATTAGGGTTTCCGGTGACCTGCCATGAGAGCGCACCCAACATGGCAAAGGTCGAGTTTCTTTGACATATCGTGATCACAAATACACATTAATCGACAATTCATCAACAAAGAGAATCAATCGTTCACCCTTCCCTGCTGCACTATGGGAGGTATTTATAACTCTTGCCCTAGGGTCTGCTTGGTCCAGGGTCCGAATTGACGGGCCCTGGTACGAACAGTACTCCCCCCCCCCGGGCCAGGGGGCCGCCCACCTACCTTCCTTTATGGCATCTCGTGAGCCACGCCTTCTCTCTTCACGTGTCTATAAGTATTCTTCCCCCTCTTCTTTTGATGACCAGAAAAAAAAATCCGATGGCCGTCCAAGATCTGCTGGAAGAGTTTGGTCGTGAGGTGAAGCTCCAACACTCCGCTTGGACCAAGTGCTTGCTGATGCCTGCCGGTTCCTTCCATTCTGTTGCTGTGTCGGAGAGCCAGCGGCTTAATTCTGTCTTGATCGACATCCATCGTCGCCTCGCGCAACTTCGCCAGGCCGACGCTCCTTCTTCTTCTGGGGCCCCGGTTTCCCCTGCTATTGCTGCCGCTGCCACGTCCGGCTTCTGCTATTCCTTGCGTGGTTCGACCTCCGCTGCCTCTGTTGATAGTGGGGGTCGTCGGCGGCGCTCTCGCGGTCGTCGCGGCTCACGTGGGTCCTCGTCTCTCCCAGCTACTGACTTGCGGCACTTCCTGTCGAGGCCGCCGAAGTCGGGCCGCTAGGCCTCCGCTCGCGTCGGGTTCGGGGGCTGCTTCGGCCCGAGCCGTATGGGTCATGGGTCTGTTTGACCCTACAGGTGCGCCGTCTGGGGATACCTCCTCCCCTCTCCTCCTTGTGTTGCCTTGAGCATCCCTTGGAGGGAGGTCGTGTGGTTCCCCCGACATGTTTCCTGGCGTCGTTTCGCTTTTTCTTTAGTGCTTGATTTGCTTTCTTTCCTGTTTTGTAGCTTGGGGCATCTTGTTGCTCTTGCTGTAATTTTGTAGTGCCTCCGGGCCTGTAATAGAAACTTATCAGGTAATACTATTATGAAACATTGCGCCCACTTTTTTTAAAATTTTGAACGTCTTTTTTCCTTTCGTGCCTCTGTTTGTGCTATTGATTTACCCTCACCGCCTGCCATCGATCTGGCCCGCATCCTGCTCGAACTTCGGTCGTCCACCGACACCCTTCCCCGGGCCCCCGGCGCCCTTCGGCCCCCAGACGACGCCCCGCTGTTCCTCGGACCCTCGGGTGACGCCTCACTGGCTCCTCGGCCCCCCACTAGTCATGCCGGATCCCCGTCCAGGGTTTCGCCCGAGTGGGATTCGGCTCCCATTTGCCGGCCCCGTGGCTCGCTACCTTCCCTCTTGGGCTTCCGGCTCTGTTCTGCTCTGTTGGGCCGCTCTCCTGGGCCCCCTCCCTCCGATGAGGCCAGGTATCCGCGACTCTTCGTCTTCTGTGCCCCCCTTCCTTATAAATATTTACTGCCTTCTTCTACCCTAATTACTTTCCTTTTTTACCTCCCCTCTTTCCCGCTCTACTTGAACTTGACGATCTTCTTGCAGGGTTGCAATGGCCTCCTCCCCAGTCTCTCCTGACCTTGCGGTTGACGATTTAGTTCCGTAAGCTTCTATCCCCCCTCCTGATTCCAAGAATCTGCTATCGAGAGCTACTGCCTCTGCCTGTGTTGAGGCTTTGAAAAGTATGTACAAGTACAAGAACCTTGCAAAGTACAAGCTGGATGGGAACCTTGTCACCTCCCATCCTCCTCCCGGACACGTTGCGGTTTACGTTCCCTACGCTTACATTGGTCTGACTCTACCGCTTCCTCCATTCTTCCAGGACTTACTCAATCACTGTCGGGTGTCACTCTCGCAATTTCCGCCAGGTACCGACGAGCGCATACTTTTATTGTCCTCTCTTTGCACTGCTTGCGGACTTGAGCCCACCGTGTCCCTATTCTTCAACTGGTTCAACGTGTACCCGATGTCAAGTGACCGGAACCTCGTCTTGATTGCATCTCGCGGGACCCCTCGGAAGGCTCTCTTCGAGGTGCTGCCTGACTGTGCCCATGGTTGGCGCGACCACTTCTTCTTCGTGAAGTTGTCCTGTCTCGGGCCTCTTGTGAACCCCCCCCCCCGAGAGCTGGCCTCCGCTGGGTCATCTGAAGGGCCTTACTGGCATTGTCTCTTTGGCACGCTTGACTGCGGCCGAACTAGAGGCGCACAACCTCCTCATCCGGATATCTGAGTGTCGCCCCGTGAAGCCTACCCGCATCGGACACGGCTGGTCCGTTGAAGATCACTTCCAGCCCGATGACGCCTGTAGCTGTGATGGAGGGGGATCATCGCCTCCCCGGAAGAGACCGAAAAAGAAGGCGACGTCCCAAGTCATTCTGGAAGATACCCCCTCTCTCTCCTTGGGGTTTTGTAACGAGAGCTCCGGGGGTGACAACTTGGCCAGCTCTCCTCTGGAAAATGGCCGCTCGGCCCGTCGTGCCGCCGCGACTTCCCAGGTGCCCGGCCTCTCTTCCGATGTTCCACGGAAGATCGAGGTCGGGGAAGGGTCTGGACGTGGACTTGCTGGGCCCCAATATGCCCTGGAGAGAGGGATGTTGGACGATCAGGGGTTCGGCGTGGCCCTGGACTATACTTTTCTCTCAGGGAAGTATCCCACGGACTCTGTCTTCCCCGATCCCTCCATCGTTGTTCCCCAGATGGCGGGGATGGTTCTGAAGGGCTTCAATCTTCTGCAATTGTTTCTCCAAGAAGAAGTACAAGTCCCTTTTTGCGCGCGATGCCTCGACTCTCAACGAAGACTTGTACTCTGACAGCGGAGTTTGGATATGCAGGAGGAGCACAACCGAGCCCGGGAGCGTGTGAGGGCTCTCTCTTCCGAGGTCTCGCCGTCTTAGCTGCGCGAGATCAGGCCGTGACTGGGGCCACAGAGACCGCGGAGGGGCATCGGGTTGAGTTGGAGAAAATGGTTGGTGAGAAAACCGTCCTGGAGGATGCCGTTGCCGAGGCTGGTAAGCAGGTGGCCAGTCTCGAGAGCCGCATCACGTGGGCCGAGGCTCGTGCCACTGAGTCTAAGGAGGCTCTCGCCCTTGCGACCGCACACGTCAAGAAGCTCACCGAGGACCAAGCTGGGTCCGCGTCTGAATTGTCGACCCGATTTCGTGCTAAGTTTGCCCAGGTCCGGGACGAGGCTAAGGACCGAATGGCGGTGGAGAAGCGCGCGGGCTTCTGGAAAGGTTACGAGCACTACCGCGCCATGCATCGTTTGGACTGCCCTGAACTCGCCCCAGCTGTTGTGCCCCGGACCCTGTCGGAGTAGGAGTGCTGGCAAGCCGCCGACGGAGTCGGGCCTCCTACTGAGCAGCCATGCACTAATGTTGGTGACAGTGAGGAGGAGGATCTGGAAGCCGACCTTACTGACTACGTTTCGCAGACCCCCCCATCTTGATTCCCTTGGTCCCCTTTTGCTCCTTTGTTTTTATTTACTGTAATATAAAACACTTGTTTCTTTTTTTATTTTGCTCCCGCTTCTTTTTCACTTTACTTCCTCTTTTTTCTTACTATGCTTCGGGGTTGTCTGTGCCGGCCTCGGGCCCCTTCGTGGCCTCTTGGCCTTATGCGCGCTCGACCGGCTCCCCCCGCGTCTCTCATTTTTCTTTTTCTTACTCGGGACGCCTCGGGAGGGAGTGAGGTATCACACGGCCCCCAGGCATCTTGTAAGGACTTGTTTTTCTCTTTTAGGGATTCAACTACTGTTGTGTTTCTCAAACATTTCTTTCCTTTAGCAAAAAGTCATTACGGTAGGAGAGGAAGAAAAACACGAGGGATAATATATACAAGGGGCTTGCCCCGTTCGTTTCCTTGCCTCCTTACAGCCTATCGCTTGCATTTTTCTAGGTTGTCCGCGTGCCAGGTTCTTTCTATAGGCTGGCCGTCTTCGTACCCCAGGCAGAAGATCCCGAGCCGAACCTCGTCTATTATCACATACGGGCCCTTCCATCTTGACGACAGTTTTCCCTTTGTTTGATCCACACCCGTCACTTGGGCGTTCCTTAAGACCAGGTCGCCCGACGCCAAGTTCTTCTCTGCTACTCTTTCGTTGTAGTATCTGACCATCCTTCGTTTGTACGCGAGGTCCCTGACGGCGGCGTCCTCTCTTTTATCTTTCACGTCTTCTCAGGCCAGGAGAAGTACCTTGTCGTTTGCCTCCGGCTGGAATTGGTCTATCCTGGCCGTCGGCCAAACCTGTTCCGCGGGGGCTACTACCTCGATTCCGAAAGCGAGCGTGAACGGTATCTGGCAAGTCGGTGTCCGAATCGTTGTTTGATAGGCCCACATGGTCTCTGGGACTTTTCCTGCCCAAATCCCTGTGTGTTCTCCCACCTTCCTTTTCAGGATGGACACGATCGTGCGGTTGGTGACCTCCACTTGCCCATTCACCTGCGGGTGGTAAACCGGGGCGAAGCTCAGCTTGATCTTGCAGTCCTCGCAGAATTCCCTTAGCTTCTTCCCCGTAAACTGTGTCCCGTTATCCGTCACTATCTGGATCGAGACTCCGAATCGGAAGATGATGCTCCTGAACACGAAGTTGACTACATTTTGCTCCTTGATCGCGTTTGTAGCCTCCGCCTCTGCCCACTTGGTGAAATAGTCCACCGCCACGAAAAGGAATTTCTTCCCCCGTGATGCCGGAGGAAAAGGGCCGACGATGTCGATGCCCCATCGCATGAACGGGACGGGCGTAGTTACTGCCTTTATCGTGGTGGACGGTCTCCTCTGGATGTTTGAGTGCCTTTGGCACTCGTCGCACCTTTCCACTATCCCCTCAGAGTCTTTTATCGACTCTGGCCAGTAGTAGCCCTGCCTGGCCACCTGCTTTTCCAGGGTCTGGCCGCCTTGGTGGGCGCCACTTGCCCCCTTGTGGACGCTCCGTGCGATCGCCCGACCGTCCTCGCGGGAAACACATAGTCGGAGCGGTGCCTCCTCCGTGGCTGACCGGCGGTATAGTTTTCCCCGAGTCGCCACGAACCATGCTGCTCTATTCCTTAGCTTCCTTGCCTCCATTGGGTCACTCGTTCCCTCGCCTGTTTCGAAGAACTTCTGTATCGGCATCCTCCAATCCCCTACTGTTATTAGTGCACAGGCCAGGCTGCTGACTCCTCCGGCCCCTGTGAGGTATTCCTGGTTCTCTATTCGGACCCACCTGCCTTCCTTCCTCCCCGGGGCTGCTCCAAATTTGGCCAGCGTATCGGCCTCCTGGTTGCTTTCCCTACACATTTGGGTGATACTCCAGTCGCTGAGTTGTCCCAAGGCGGTTCGGGCCTCTGCTACGTAGGCCGCCCTGGAGTCCTCCTTCGAAACAAAGTCGTCCCTTATTTGGTTAGCGACTAGCCGAGAGTCGGTGTGCAGGTGGACCCTTTCTGCCCCCAGTGACGTGGCCAGCCTTATCCCGGCTAGGAGAGCCTCGTATTCCGCGGCGTTGTTTGTCGCCCAGAAACATAAGTGTATCGAGTACTCGATTCTCTCCCCCGTTGGGGCTCTTATCACCACTCCAGTGCCACAGCCCGTGCTGCTGGCCGCGCCGTCGACGTGGGGGCCCTCCTTCGGGGGGTGAGCTCTGCCATGAAGTTGGCCATAGCCTGGCCCTTTATTGCCTTGGCCGGGACGATTTCTATGTGGAACTCGCTGAGCTCCATGGACCACTTCGTAAGATGCCCCGATAAGTCGGGCCTCTGCAGGAGTTGAAGCAGGGGGTGGGCCGTCGGGATAGTCATCGTGTGGGCGCGAAAGTACGGCCTTAGTCTACGGACATTCGATACCACCCTAGCTCCCTGGGCAACCGCTAGCTTGTGCTCGGCCGTCACCCGGGCTACTCCGTCCAGCTCTCCCAGCCCGGCAGCGAACAGGTCCTCGTTTTCTCTGAGGAGGCCCTCCAAGTTCTTCCTGAATTCCTTTGGAAGGTCCCTTCCTACCCGCACCTCGTTTCGCGCGAGTGACGCTAGCACCATGGACGACACAAGCTCCGGCTTCAGAGTGTCTTCTCGGAGTGCGTGCGGTAATCCTTCCCCAGATGTCATTACCTCCCCCATCGAGTTGAAGTAACACTCGCGGGCTTTCTTTTGGGAGCCCCTCACTATGCATACGCCGGCGGATGTTCATCTTCTGGACCCCCTTTATTGTCGGCGGTGGGGTCATTTCAATGACTGCCTCCACCTTTTCTTTTCTGGGCTTAATGCCCTCCGGGGTGATCCTGAATCTCAGGAAATGGCCCTCGTTCACTCCAAAGGCGCATTTTTTCGCCTTTAGCTTAAGGGCCACCCTCCTGACACTGCGGAATGTCTCCTCTAAGTCGGCGAGGTGTGTCTCCGCTTTTTTTGACCAAACTAGTATGTCGTCGACGTACACCTCGATTTTTCTACCAATCTGCTCTTCGAAGACCTTGTCCATGAGCCGCTGAAATATGGCCCCATGTTCCGTAACCCGAAGGGCATTACCTTGAAGCAGAAGGTTCCTGAGTCAGTGATGAACGAGGTCTTTTCTTCGTCTGCTCTTGCCATGGGGACCTGGGTGTACCGCGAGTGCACGTCCATGAAGATGATCATCTCGCAGCCGGAGCTCTGGTCTACCAGTCCGTCGACTGACGGCAGGGGGTAGCTGTCCTTAGGGCATGTCTTGTTGAGGTTTATGAAGTCAATGCAAATGCACCATCCGGCGTTGGCCTTTCTAACCATTACGACGTTGGAACACCATTCTGGGTACCAGACCGGGCGAATGAAGCCCGTGTCTAGGAGCATCGCCATCTCTGCCTCCGCGGCGTCCCTCTTCTCGGCCCTCAGTGGTCGTAACTTTTGTCTGACCGCCCGGGCTCCCTGGACGACCGCTAGCTTGTGTTCCGCTATCGTCCGGGCCACTCCGTCCAGCTCTCCCATCCCGACGGCGAACAGGTCCTCAGTTATTCTCAGGAGGCCCTTCAGGTTCTTCTTGAACTCTTTCGAAAGGTCCTTTCCTACCTGCACCTCGCATCGCGCGAGTGGCGCTAATACCATGGATGACGCCGGCTCTGGCTTCGGCGTGTCCTTTCGGAGTGCGTGTGGTAACCCTTCCCCGGATGTCATTACCTCCCCCACCGAGTTGAAGTAACATTCGCGGACCTTCGTTTGGGACTCCCTCACTGTGCATATGCCCGCGCATATCGGGAACTTCAGTTCGCCCCAGGATGGCATTGTCACTTCGTGATACAGTATCTCGAACCGGTCACAACCTACCAGCAACTAGAAGTCCGGATAGCCTAAGATGAGTTAAAGTACCTATTCTAGGGTTGGGGAGGTCCCAAGTCGAATCCTAGGAAGATCGACTTTCCTGAGGATCGACTTCCCTGGGATCGACTTCTGAATAAAGTCGATCCCCAGGAAAGTCGATCCATACAAAGTCGATCTCTGGAAAGTCGATCTTGAGCCTCGATCTGATCAGTTAGGCAGTTAGGCGATTACTGCCCAAATGACTAGATTACCCCCATAAGAACCACTATAAATAGGAGGCATCCCCACTCAATAAAGGCAGGTCATTTGGAGCAAAAGGAATCCTAGCGAAGCAGAGCTCTGCGCACTTGACTTCCGGTCCGGTTTCCCGCGGAGTTCCCCGCTTGGCGCTTGCTTGCGCGTCTTGGATTACTGGTCGGGTTTCACCCCCATCAGTTGGCGCCGTCTGTGATTCAAAGATACTCACGACAAAAGCTCCTCGACTTTTTCGAAAAAAAAGGATCGACTTTTTTCCAAGTCGTCAGCTAGGGAGTCTTGCGAGGAAATCTGCCAGCATGGGATCGACTTTTCTTCCAAGGGAAAAAGTCGATTCCTCAAGGAGCTACGCTTTCAGGCTACGAATTCCAAGGAATCCTCCAAGTGCACAAGGGAACGACTTTTTGGAAGATCGACTTTTTCTTTTCTTCAAGCAAAAAGTCGAACGCTTTCAGGCTGCAACTTCCAAGGAGTTTCCCAAGTACACAAGATCGACTTTTTTTTAAAAAAAAGTCGTACACTCCAGGATGGTGGTACACGAAGTACTTCTCAAGAAGGAGCAAATTCTCAGGAGGCGCCAGAGCAACAGCCTGGCAACTCAAAAACTAAAAGGCCAGTGGGTCGACCGCCCAAGGGCAACAAAAATAAAAGGAATCCCACGGGACCTGAGGCTGAACCCGAGCAAACCCCCCCAAGCATCAGCAGGAGGGGAGAATTTAAACATCACAGTACAGGCAATAGCTGAGGCCATCCGACTCCTTGCTGAGAAGGAGAAACCTTCTAAAGAACCACCTCAGAAGGAAAAACCTGTGAGCAACAAGGAAGCAAGGGCTTCGGCATCAGAAACCACTCACGGATTCGTAAAAATGAACATAGAGGAGCTGGAGAAAATGAAGGAAACCATAGCAAAAATAAGAAAAAAGCTGGAAAATATTGAGAAGTCCAAGGCATCAATATTTCACTCAAAGGCTCAAACCTCAAAACAGGCTAAGGCACAACAGGAGGTGTCAAGCCATAAGGGAGCACACTCCAGCACACTGCCACCTCGCAAGCCAGAGGAGCAACCTAAACCTCCTCCTAAAAAACCCGTATACGAAGAAAGCACGGGAGACACAGAAGGAGGAGAAGGAGGCGAACTCCCGAACTGGCTAGTGGGTATGGATGCCTTACATAAATCGCTGATGGTAAAACCAGCACCTCTAAAATTCAAGCTACAAATCTATGATAGGAAGATGGACCCAGTAGACCATATAAATATGTTCGTAGGAGCAATGCAATGGGCCACAGCAAGGGATGACATCCTATGCAGAGCATTCCCAGGAACATTAAAAGGGCCTACATATAGATGGCTCGTCGAACTACAACCAGGGAGCATAACAAGTTTTGAAGACTTGAAGAAGAAATTCATTGCCCAGCATTGCGGAAATACAAGGGTCAGAAAGGGCACGAAGTCATTATTTGCAATCAAACAGAGTGGAGATACGCTTCGGAATTACACAACTAAATTCACAGAAGTCATGCAGAAAATCTCCGACCTGAACACAACAATTGCAATCTACGCATACTCAAAGGGGCTAGACATGAACACACCATTAGCAATAAAGCTAAATGTTAGTAATGTAAAATGCATGGAAGACCTGCTAACAAAGGCCCAGAAATACATAAATTCTGAAGAGTATGAAAAGAAAAAGAAAGAAGTGTTATAAGCAACCAAAAGGCATATGAAGCACCAAAGAAGAAATTCCAAAAATTTGAAAAAAGAGAACCATCCTAAAGACCAAAATACGATAGAAAGGTCTACCAGACATCTGAGGAGTTTAGAAATCCAAAATATCCAAGGTATGAAGACTTGGGATTCACGGTTTTCAGCACTCCAAAGGAGGAAATCTACAGCAAAGAAAAGGGAAAAATAAGGTTTCCTCAACCAGAAGAATTAAACCCTGCAACAAAAGAGGCCCGAACAAGGGGGAACAGATACTGCAAGTTCCACAAGGACTACGGGCACAACACAGAAAATTTCAGGGAGCTAAGCACTTTCCTAGACACACAGGTAAAGGAAGGAAAGCTTAAGCAATACAAAAACAAAGTATAAAGGGGGCAACAAGGTTGCAAGGACCCAAATAACAAGGGTAAGCGACAGCGCTCAAAAAGTCCCGACTCAGATACTGAGCACAAGAGAAGGGTAATAAATTGAATCTCGGCGGAGGATCGGTAGGAGAAAGCAGAAAGTACTCGCAAAAGTTAATACACGAGCGAGGGAAGGAATAAGCTTCTCTGAGGAAGATCCAGCCCACACAAAGATCCACTATTCATAAGGTGGACATCAGGAATAACTTAAGACTAAATAAAATAGACAATAACATACTATAAGGCGGAACAACTAACCGTATTCACCTTTGCGGCGTTCGCGTGGGAGGTAGAACAGATTCCAAGGGGTCAAAACAACTCAGCTAATGCCCTCAAGGGGGGGCAGAGAGAGACACTAGTTGACTCAACGTCTACACCTCCGTGCAGTCCAATCACGATACAGGCAGAAGATTGGAGAAAACCCTTAATAGAATACATTGAAGGGTAGAAACTCCCAAAGAACAGGAATAAAAGGCGTAAATTACAAACACGCATTCCAAGAGTCTGCCTAATTAGTGACATTTTGTATAAGAAACCCTATGATAGACCTCTAATGAAAAGGTCTCAGCAAATAAAGGGTAATTCATTGTAGAAAGGATACATCAGGGGGTATGCGAAATACATCAAGGGGGAAGGTCTCTAAGAATAATAGAGCAGAGGTACTTCTGGCCCACACTAAAGAAAGAGGCAATCCTACTTGCAAGAAAGTGCAAGGCCTGCCAGATTCACAAAAGCATACAGAGAAATCCCGCAACTCAACTAACAGGGGTAGAAAGCCCCATCCCATTCGCAATGTACACATGGTGGGACCATTTCCAGTATCGACATGCCAGGCTAAATTTATATTGGTGGCTGTCGACTACTTCACAAAATGGGTCGAGGCGCTAGCCGTACCCAAAATAACTCAAGGAGCAGCAACAAAGTTTGTCTTCAAGTGCGTAATGTGCAGATTTGATGTTCCAATTCACATAGTGACAGATAATGGGACACAGTTTACTGGTGGGGAGTTTACAAGATTGTGCGAGAACATGGGCACTAGAATCCACTTTTCATCGGTATACAGACCACAGGGTAATGGGAAAGTAGAAGTCACAAACAGAGCCATGGTTCAGGGACTGAAGAAAAAGGTCGAACAGGCCAAAGGTTCGTGGGCAGATCTACTACCAAAGATCCTGTGGGCGTATAGAACCACTGAAAAGACACCCACCGGGGAAACCCCGTTCTCACTAGCATACAAAATGGAAGCACTAATCCCGACAAAGCTAAGCATACCAACAGTCAGAGTGTTAACCTATGACATGGAAGAAAACATGAGATCATGCGCAACAACTCCAGACTTGATAGATGAGCAAAGGGATAACGCACAGGCAAAGAATGCAGCCTACAAACAAAGTATCGCTAGATATCAAGACAAAAATGTCAAGGATAAAGCGATAAGAAAAGGAAGCCTAGTATGGAGAAGAGCAAGTGTCGGTAGAAAGGACTACTCTATAGGCAAACTAGGCGCAAACTGGGAAGGACCATATGTGGTGGAGGAAGAACTCCGACCAGGCACGTACAAGTTAAAACGGGAAGATGGAATATGCATTCCCAACACTTGGCACACAGATAACCTACCGTTGTATTTTTAACAATTAAGTAGGGTTATATGTGACTCGTTGTAATTGTTTGAACTACTTAACTAATATGTTGCTTAGTTAACAATTAATAATCAGAACCAAAACATTCCATATATATTGATATTTAATAAAAATACAAAGGAATGTAAAAAGTACAGGTTACAAAATAAGGGGAGGAGAAGAAGGCTTATTTATCACTAGGATCGGAGGAAGGGAAGAGCCTTTGGTAGAATCCGCTGCGACATTGTTATCTTGATCTTCAATGGAGAAGTCTTTATCAGTGGCAGCATCTTCTCCCGAAACTTCATCCCCTTCATCTTCATCTTCCGCAAGCGCCCGGTCCCGGATCTCGGTAGCTTCTTTCGGGTACTTGCGGGTCCAGCAATGAACATTTTCAGTTTCGAAACCGGGGCACACATGAGGACCCAAATCCACCAGATCATTATAATCTCGCACGTTAGCGAGAAACTCAGTTTGAATCTGGCTCTTATGCTCGTTCATATTTTGGAGCCCCTCAGCCTGCCTCCGGTTTTCCTCAGTTTGTTCGGCCAAGGCATCTGTTAATTGCTTGATCTTGGCATCACGGTCACGCTTTTCCTTTTCCCCTTCATCCAATCGTCTAAGGAAAACGGTATTTTGATCTAGGACTGAACGAAGGGTATCTTCAGTTGCTTCATATTGCTTGGTGATCCCTTCAACCATAGCCTCTTTCAATACGACCTTGGCTCGCGCGGTATCATGCTCCAGCTGCGCGGCCCCCAACTCCCTCAGACCTTGGAGAGTTCTTGTCTATCGTCAGTTAAAAGTTTGTGCTGAGCAGCCCAATCCTCAGCCAATTTCTTGTTAGTTGAAGAAAGGGCAGAGGCGTCCGAAACCTTCTGCTCAACTTCAGCATCCAAGTCCTTACACCTACGCTTCACTTTCTTCAGCTCATCATCTAGAGATTGATAATCACGGAGACGAGACAAAGAAGAGAAGCGACCTTGAAACAGATGGACGAGCTGTAAAAATGAAGTAAGTAAGAACAGGCTCATTATAAAAATGAAAACAAAAGCACTTACGTTGCTCAAATTTTGTCCGACTTCCTCGACAAGTTGATCCATTGGATAATTAGAGATAGCCCGCAACGTAGCTCGAGTTGCATCCGTATCAGCAGTGTGCAAAAACTTGGTCCCATAATTATGAGGATGGGAACCTCGTTACCCCGGCATCTGAGTCTCCCGGGTAGAGACAAACGGATATCGGCCCGAGAGGACTCCCCAACATGATACCTCCGTCGAGGAGGAGTTCATCGCCTAGGGGAGTGTCTCCTCGCTTTCTTCGGAGGAGAGGGGTCAGTTCTGGGTGGAGGGGTCTTCCTCTTATCAGATCGGCTCTGTCTTCCCTCCGATCCCTCCGGCTGGACTCCCTTCCCAGCATTTCTTTCCCGCTCTTCGATCCTTCGGCGAAAAGGAAGAAAGAAGCAAGTCTAGCTGCAGCAGACTGAGCAGGGGGAGTCTCCACGGCTACCGCCTCTTCGTTAACTTGGCCTTCATCGGCAGGAGAAGGGAAACAAGCCAGGTAAGCATGTTCATGTGCACGACGCCTTAGGTGTCGGGCGTCAGAAGGCTTGGAGGCAGGTGCGTAGACCTTTGTGCCCGTTTCATTCTGTCAAACGCGTTCAGGGATACCTCCAGGATTGTGCATATAAAAATCTGCGAGAAATAAAGAACAGAGTTAGTAAAAATGCACATAAATAGAAAAATTAAAAAACAAAGGAGAACCTTGTCGGTTGAAGTTATCATCTATCACGTGACCGACAGGCACAGCGATGGGGTGAAGAAAGGCCAGTCTTTGTACAAGAGCTCCCTCGTCCATGGTCAAAACAGGACGGGGAGTGGGCCTACGTTCACTATTGGATGAAGGAAGAAGTCGGCTACCGGGGCATAGCCTGCTGATGAAGCACGAAATCTGCTACCAGTAGGCTCGCGGTGTCGCGAGGAGGGCCGGAGGCTTTGGAGTCCACGACGCACGCTCTACGTCAATGTACCTGCAGAAGGGGAGGGGAATCGGCGACTCTCTTGGGAATAGGCGATTCGGGCTCCCTGGATTGCTCTAGTGTGGTGTGTCAAGTGGAAATGACCTGAGGGTAGAGGTCCCCCAAGGACCCCTTTTATAGAGTCCTGGGGGACGTTTCCCCATTCAATAGCGTGGGGTCCACTCCATTAAGGTATCCTATTGAAGGGTGCCTTAATGACGTGGGCCCACCCAAGTAACGGCTGGGAATCGTTGACTCAGGTATGGGAATCGCCGATCCAGAGGTTCTGTCGTCGACTCCCCGTGAGCCAAGTGGCAGTCTACCAGAACTGACCACGAGGCCTAGAGTCGGCGATTCACCCCTGGAGTCGGCGACTTGGTAGTCCCAGTCGGCGACTCCCAGGTGCTGCCTTGAGTACTTGACGTAGACACTTCTTCCGAATTCGTGGAACTCTCCGGGGGTCTGGCATAAAGCGACGGAACCCTAGTCCTTGTCGAAGGGCGTTGCTAGGAGTGACTGACGTGATCAGGCATGTCTCACCACCTGCACGTCACCGGTATTCTCGGAAGGATAGGCCCAGTACACTCTCTCTCTAAGCTCTAACTCCCGTAAAATTCTTTGAGCAACATCTAAGGAAAGGGTATTAGAGCCTCTGCCCGCGTTGGAGGACAGAGGATGGCTTGGAATGTCAGTCAGGAAGACAGTGCAAAAAGAACCATACCCAGTCCCGTACTCGCCCCGGTCGAGGATAGGGACAACGTGAAAACCGTTACGAAGAAGAACGGACCACTGACGCCAAGAGCCATCCATCTCCCGATAGAAGGATGGGGCACCTCTCTCCTCAAGAGGAGATGGAAAACGATATTTCTCCTCTGTCTCAGGAGGGTAACCTAGAGGTGAGTCCTCTAACACATGGAGGTTCTGGCTACAAACTTCGGGAGGAAGTTGGGTAGAATTGTCTGTAGCCAGGGAGGGTGCCTCAACAACAGGGACATCCTCAGGAATAGGAGCCAAGACAATGGCAGTTGGCAGAGGAGTCCCGGTAATGGAAAGTGGAGTGCCCCCAACTTCTACATCCCGTTCAGGAGAGGAGGAACTACAGGAAGAGGAACCCGAACTTCCAGAACTGGATGAAGAAGAAGACCATGAGCTAGAGAAGCTTGAACTCGAGGAGGAAGAATGGGAAGAACCTACAAACAAAAAACAAATAAAAGGTAAGTTACAAAAAAGAAAAAATGTAACTTATAGACTTTCGTGTACGACGAGCAGAAAGAACTTTTCGCTTACTTCCAACAGGGGAGGAAGAAGGCGGCTTAGTTGCAGGCTCAACCACGGTAGTAGAAGACCTCAACTTGAGGGCTAACAATAATAGCCCGCTCCTCGTTAAAAGGGAGTCGATTTTTTCTTCCCACACAGGAGGGGTGTAGAAAAAAAAATCCTGACAAGTTAAAATGGCGGAAGCACACCAAGGCAGGAGGGTGTAGGTAAAATGCTCCTAAGGAATCGTGGAAATCCACACTGGAAAAACAACTCGGGCGGCGATACGGCAGCAAAATGAACTGAGCCATTCTAATATATTTGAACTCCTACAGTTACTGAACGCGGTAACAAAGTAGGACGCCAAATTAACTCTACCTACGGAAGAACGTGGGCAGAGAAAGTCTTGATGGTAATAGAGTCAGGATGCGTACCCCGTCCAAGAACAAGAGTGAACCTCGCCTACGGAAGAATGTAGGTTAGACGAGGGATGTACTCAAGAGTGAACTTCACCTACGGAAGAACGTAGGTTAGACGAGAGATGTACTCAAAAGTGAACTCCACCTACGGAAGAACGTAGGTAGACGGGGGACACATCGGCTAAACACACGCCCCTTCTACAAAAAACGAAGACAGAGGGGTAAGTGTTCAAGAGTGAACCTCACCTACAGAAGAACGTAGGTTAGACGAGGGATGTACTCAAAAGTGAACTCCACCTACGGAAGAATGTAGGTAGACGGGGGACACATC
>LFYR01000320.1:191817-252139 GCA_001185155.1 Zostera marina | reverse complement strand
GCAGCGAGCAAAGGGAGGGGGCAAGTATTCAAAAAATAATCCTCACCTACGGATGAACGTCGGTAGTCGAGGAATCACGCTCAACCTTAGTCGCGGAAGCAGCAAGCAAAGGGAGGGGGCAAGTATTCAAAAAATAATCCTCACCTATGGAAGAACATAGGTAGTCGAGGAAGCACGCTCAACCTCAACCGCGGAAACAGCAGATTGAGGGAGGCAAGAGACCTCAAAAGAGAGAACTTCACTTATAAAAATAGGTAGAAGAGACAACTCTCAAACGCGGCCACAGGGAAGGGGACTCGAACATTGCTCGGAGATGGCTCTGGCAAGGCGTCAAGGTGGGAAAGCAGGGTTCCGCTCGGAAATCGGGCTAGGCAGGTGCGCAAGGAGTATGCTTCGGCTAGGACAAACCGGACAATAGTTGGCAAAAGCGCGTGACAACCTCCGTGGAAGCATAGATACAACCTCGCAAGCGTAGAAGGGGGGGATAACTGGTGAGAGAGGATCTCGCATCCTGGGACATCACCAAAAACCCACACCCCATCACGCAAAGAGGGGGGGGAATACTGATAGTACAAGGTCTAACACACAGACCATAGTACTAAAAGACGTATCCCAGGGTATCTAATACGCAGAGGAGGGGGGAGTACTGATGATACAGTATCCCGAACCCAGTCACAACCTACCAGCAACTAGAAGTCCGGATAGCCTAAGATGAGTTAAAGTACCTATTCTAGGGTTGGGGAGGTCCCAAGTCGAATCCTAGGAAGATCGACTTTTCTGAGGATCGACTTCCCTGGGATCGACTTCTGAATAAAGTCGATCCCCAGGAAAGTCGATCCATAGAAAGTCGATCTCTAGAAAGTCGATCTTGAGCCTCGATCTGATCAGTTAGGCAGTTAGGCGTTCACTGCCCAAATGACCAGATTACCCCCATAAGAACCCCTATAAATAGGAGGCATCCCCACTCATTAAAGGCAGGTCATTTGGAGCAAAAGGAATCCTAGCGAAGCAGAGCTCTGCGCACTTGACTTCCGGTCCGGTTTCCCGCGGAGTTCCCCGCTTGGCGCTTGCTTGCGCGTCTTGGAGTACTGGTCGGGTTTCACCTCCATCAGTGCTTACACAAACAACTCTCTAGTATTACTGTTCTAGGTAACCGATCCCCAACCCTTCTAGTATTATTCTCTAGTATTACGCTTCTATTACAGATTACCTTGTACAAGTTAAAGCATTGGTGGTTTCGATTGTTTGTTTTTGCAGGTACACCTATTGAAGGAGAAGCAATGATCGGAGTTCGGGAACTTTCTACACAATCTACATTTCCAGAAAGAGTCCATGACTTACGATAGTTTTTGGGATACTTGAAAAAGAATATTATCTCATGAAGAAACACAATAAATCCATCCCGAAATCTGAAAATACTGCCCTCGTTGCTGCTAAAGGAAGAAGAAATTGCCGTTGGAAGAAGCGTCCACCATGCCAAGATGAGGCATTCCAGACGACTGCCTTTCTGCAACTCCAGGGACGCGAGACTACCCGGAGTATCGACCACCGATGTTTAATCGGACACGTCCAGGCTCTAATTCCCATCGAGACGAGCACTCTCTAGGAGATTCCGGCCGTGATTCTCGTCGGAAAGAGGTGATCACCGTCCCGATCATACCGGTTCTGCAACAAATTTAGGGAAAATAATTTTCAAATTAATAGTTGAGAAATTTATAGTTGTTACAACAATAAATAGAAAATTGTACACAGATCCATACTTCAATAAATTCAAACACAATTTTCTTTTATGTCCTCCCTTGGAAAAGCTGAGTAGGTAATCGATTCAGGTGCAACACACCACTTGGCATGATCAATTTTTGGATTTTCAGAGTACGTTCCATACAAAGATGGTACGTACACCTATGGAAATAATTCATATTCTTACACTGAAAAATAAAAACTAAAAATGGTATTCTTACAATGAAAAATGAGTCAACTGATCGAAGCAAAAACAATTTTGTATGTGAAGCAAACACAATCTTCAGACTCAACTGAAGATTACAATCTGAAATTATACACAAAAACTGTTTACAATGAAATTAAATCATCAAACTATTATAATACGTTTGTATTTATATAGGTATTAACCTATTAACTGTTTTATAGTTAATAGATTAATTAACAACTGTTACTAACTATTAATCATTACTGTAACAACTGTTACTAACTAACAATTGTCTTCACAGTGTATACCTCAAATAGCCAGAAACTTAATTTCTATTCAGAGGATATGTCGTGATTTTATGATAAAACTATTTCAGCATGATTCATCCCTTTCAGATACTGATGGTGTGCGGGCTTACACACGGGTGCTCACACACACAATTCTTTGGGCTTCTCTCTCAAATTGTCAGTCTCCTCCTCTGTTGGACCAGGGGAGGTATTTATAGGGTTTTCCGCGGGCCTCTTAGCCTCCTGGGCTTTCCTGGGTCCAGACCTTTCGCGTAGTCGGGCCCGGAGGTGGACGGTTCGGTCCGTGGTTTAACAATACTCCCCCCGGGCCCGGGGGCGGGAGGCTGTAGGGCACCGCCTGACCTGATTGCTCCCACTTTCTCAACTAACATCTTTATGACGCTTCGATGTTTGCGCTTTTTCTCCCTCCCGACATGGTCCTGGCACCGACTCGGCCATGTACTCGCGACACTTTGTCTTCCGTGCCCTTAATGCTTTACATACTCCTCTTCCGTTTTTCTGTTCACTCTCGCACTCAATTTCACTTTTGCTCTTCTCCCGCTCTCCTTTTTTCGGTTGCTCGTCCCAGGCTCGTGATGGCTGGTCCTTAGACAGACGTCGACTCGCCGGCCACCGTTGTTCAGAATGTCCTCACCGGGATGTTCGATGCGCCTGATATCTGATGAAACACGAAATTTGCTATTAGGGGCGCGCGGAGGTGCAACGACGTCATGAATTGGTAATTATTAATAATTTATATTTTATTTATTTATATTTTAATTGATTATTTTAATATAGAAATAACAAGAAATGAGTGAAGTCGAAGCTTGGTCCGAGACTTTACAAATGACATATAAGAGAAACGAAAAAGTTGTAAGTCTTTTTTTAATTATTTTTATTTTTCTATTTTATAATTTTTTTTCTAATAGTTTTATTTTTATATTCTTTCAGCATGAAGCCAGCGAATTTATCAAAAGTCAAGAAGGAAAATCTAGGGCTGAAGTAGAATCTATGACTCCAATTATAAGTTTCATTATTTTTTATTATACATATTTTGCATTTAATATTTATACATTTTTAAATACAACAATTTATTGAAGCGACGGTCAACAAAATTTTCCGAAAAAATAAAAAGAATAGGATATTGGGGATTGGAGAAGCGGTCAGTATGGTTAGTATAACCAACGAAAAATGGTCTTCTCCAAATTGGAAAGGAAAATAACCTATAGGTCCGAAAATACATCTATACTGATGACGAACGGAATATGTTATCGGACAAAGTCAAGCATTTGGAGGTTTTTTTAATATATTTCATTCATTTAATTGATTATCGAACTCATTTATGTTTTCATTTGCAGAACAAGTATCTTTTAATTGATTATCGAACTCAATAAAATAACGATTCGAATACTGGATTTAATAGCCTGTTTTAAAAAAAATTTGTACACACATTGTATGGCGTATTTCCGTCATTGATACTATTATACTAAGGTTTATATGGTGGATTTTTTGATGTTACTTTATTATATATTCAAATACTTTACTATATATTATGATACTTTACTATATTTTTCTCTTCTTCTAAACCCTAGTTTTATTTTCATTTTACTCTCATCTTCCATTTTCATATTCTCTCACCTCTTCCATTTTTATCTTCCCTCTCCCTCTTCTCGTCGAATTTCCTCACTGTCATCGGATCTCCTTGCCGTCGCTATCGAAACTTCTCGAAGAGGTGAGTTTATCTTAAATTATTTAAGAAGTATTTGACATTTTATGTTATTTAAGAATTATTTGATCATATTTTTTAAAAGAGTTCTTTTTGCAAAGTTTATAAAAAATATTAAACCCAAACCCGACAACCAAATTGGGTTCGAGGTTCTATATTTTTTGATATTCTCGTGTTTTGACCCGAACCTAAATCCGATTTCAAAACTCGGGTTCGGGTCAGAACAAACCCAAGTTGAACTCGACCCATGCCTATTCCTAGGATATAGTTATTAAATCCCTTATCCTCTTGTATCGGGAGACAATGTGGGTGATCAGTTGACGTTATCTTGTCAATGCTGATCACTGGAGTTGCAGAACAGAGAAAGGGGAAAAAAGATTTAGGATTGTTCGTAGTAACTACTTTGCTAGTTAGTTATCTCTGTAGCTAAGTACTTAGAAGATTGATTAGTACAAAGCTAAAACTTTATATTAATATTAACACACTTTACAGATACTTATATAGTCAAATACAAAATCAATTTATCTAAAACTAACTATAACTAACTAAACTGATCTTGAGCATTTCCTCATGAATGTTTTTCTATGGGCCTTTAATTGAATTTGCCCATGTTATTTTATTAAAACATTTATGATGAACACCTTGAGTTTATTTACTCTTGGTGTTATGTCCAAAAGTCTATTGAAAGTATGATCAGGTCCAAATTACATTTAAGACTAATGATGTAGTTAGTCCCTTTAATAGTTAAAAAATTATTTTTACGATAAAATTACGAATGTGATCATCACAATCACTTAATCCATCAATTGACTCCCAACTGTTGATACGGACGAACTACCGTCTAAATGGAAACAACGCTCACCAGTAGCAATGGTTGACTACTGCACAATCTAGCCGCGCATCGGAGAAAAAAGACAAATATTTAAAAAATAATTTATTACTAAGTTTTACTTAAAAATCCTATGTATTACAATTTCATCGATCCCTATTAATTATAAACTAAAACATAAAAAACCTCAAATTACAGTTATTTCGGTTGTAGTATTTAAGTGGAAAAAAGATAATGAAAAAGTATGTTACTTTTTCATTATGACGGTTACCAATGTAAATACTATTTAAACCCATCTCTGTAAATGAAATGAAAAATAGATGTTTTTAGTATTTTACATTTATTTCTAAAAATAGTTATTTTTTCTAAATCCCTCCGACGATCGCCGGAGCTAGTGCCCAATAGCACTACAGCTGTTAAGATCATGACCATATTCCTTCCATCGAACTTAAGCCAACTTGACCCATTTTATTTGGGTCACTATAACAAATATCAAAAAGTCTTTCGACAACAAAGACAACACTAGATTCAATCTTATCGTTTTCATCTGAATCTGTTCCTACATTGGAATTTCAGAACTTCTATATTTTTTACAGAAAACTTTCCCGTCTTTAAGTAGTGCAAAAAAAGTTACGTCATCATCATTTAGTACCTTTGGATAAGATATACATCCTCATCAATGCATCCTTCTACGTATTCCATCAGCATGCATCCTCGAAGCTTTGCGGAAAATTATATATGCTTGCTATGAAAAGTAATTATTCTTCTCCAAAGTGATACGTTTAATGATCTTTATAATTAACAAACCTTGGTTGATGAAGAAACTTTCAGGTTGGTTACAACGGAACCAGCAACAACGAAAACTTAAGAAACGGAACAAGTAGACATTTTCTCTAATTCTGATACCATCTAAGGATTGCAAAATTGATTTTGAATCAACCGTGATTTGTCCATCTGGTTTTCCTTCTATTTATAATATGGATAATGTTACATTAGTGGGATTTCATATGGTTATCAATCTAAAAGCATAAAAAGATTGGGAGAGGGTGTCAATAGTAATACTTAACAATTATATATGGCTTTATTAATTAGGATAAATCATACTTAGTTAAATGAATACTATATAAATGCTTGTAGACTAGTTTACTTTCATTCAATACAAAATATTGTTTTCCATTAATCACAGTGTTGAGCACTTTCTGAGAGTTATAGATCAGGGAGTGGTTATGCATCTGTAAGCAGTTCTGGGTAAGGTGGGAAAGGAGGAGCTAAGTGGTAGCTAGACATGGTGGTGGAGGTGGTTGTGCATATGGGGGTTGGAATGGATCCGGATATGGCTCTGGCAGTGGATCTGGTTATGGTTTAGGTAACCGAAATTGTGGTTACGACAATGGAGAAGGAGAAGGTGGTGGGTCTGGACATGGATCTGGTTCGGGTAATGGAAACTGAATGGTTTGATTGTAGTAATGTTGGGGAAACTAGAGAAAAAGAACCTACATGTTTTACACAAGCTTCAAAATCTGTAGAATGGAAAAAAGCTACGGATGAAGTGATGAAAGCTCTTTATCAAAATGAAACATGGAGTCTAATACCATCTCAACCCACTATGAATATAATTGGAAGTAAATGGGTGTACAAGATCAAGAGAAAGTCTGATAGGACAATTGAAAGATTTAAAGCAATATTATTAGTAGTTAAGGGTTTTAATCAAGAAGAAGGTATAGATTATACACATACTTGTAGTATTGTTGTTAGGGTGCCAACAGTGAGAACATTAATTTCTTTTGCTGTAAGTTTTAAATGGCCTCTAAGACAATTAGATGTAAGAAATGCTTTCTTTCATGGATACCTTAATGAGACAGTTCACATGAAACAACCTCCTGTCTATATTGATCCATCAAAACCAAAACATGTGTGTTTGTTGAATAAAGCCTTGTATGGATTAAGACAAGCTCCAAGGGCTTGGTATTTTAGATTGCAAATGTTTTTAGATAATTTAGGATTTTTTAACAGTAAATCAGATTCATCTTTATTCTGTTTAGTTAATGAGGAACTAAAAATCTATATATTGGTATATGTAGATGATATCATAGTGACAGGAAATAAAAATGATAAAATAGATGAATATATTAACCTAATCTGTGCTAAGTTTTCATGTAGAGATCTATGTGAATTGCATTTTTTTCTTGGTTTGGAATGTGTTAAAAGAAATGATTCAGTTATAATATCTCAAGTAAAGTATATAAATGATATACTAGAAAAATATGGGTTAAGTTCATGCTCTCCTTGTGCAACACCAATGAGAGTAAATCCTAAATTGACTAAAATTGATGGAACTTCTATAGAGGATATATATTACACTCTATAGAAGTATGGTAGGATCTCTGCAATATTTGACCTTAACAAGACCTGACATTGCATTTCAGGTGAATCAGGTTAGTCAATTCCTACAAAAACCAACTGACATACATATGATGGTTGTTAAGAGAATCTTTAGATATTTGCAAGGAACAAAGAATTTGAGTTTAAAACTGAAATCAATGCCGAGTTCTCAGTCTACTATCACAGCCTATTTTGATTCTGATTGGGGAGGTGAACCTGGATACAGAATGTCAATTTCAGGGTTAAGCATTTGGTTTGGAGGAAATGTTCTAGCTTGGCCAGCTAAGAAACAAAATGTTGTATCTAAATCAAGCTGTGAAGCTGAATATAGTTCCATGTCTAGTGGAATGTCTGAAGTAACATGGTTTTGTTACATATTCAGAGAACTAGGATTGAGGTTTAGTCAAGCTCCTAAGATATTGTGTGATAATAAGTCAGCTATTTTTATGACCAAAAATCCTTCTACTACAGCAAAATCTAGACATATAGATATATCTCTTCACTATATTAGAGATTTAGTTAGTAAAGGAGCTATAAAGGTTGACTATGTAGCATCAGATCTGCAATTTGCATATGGGTTCACAAAGAACTTAAGTTCTGAGTTATTCAAGCTTCATAGGGAAAGACACAATCTGGTGTCTATAGAATAATAAGTACGAAAAATGTAAATTACTGCAAAAAAAGAAAATAATAATAAAAATAAATAAATCTGCTTGTTTGATTATGTAAAAATACATAGGTGTGATTCTTACTGTAATATCTACAACAGATTGGTTACAATTATTTCTAATATTCTATTTGGAATATGATTTCATGACCTGAATTCAAATTCAGTCTGCAATATATAGATAATACAGGATCATATTTCACTTAATATGTTTAAACAAATAAAGGATCTTAATTTCTGTGATTTGTCAGGGCTGTAATTTGATGCATATTCAGATAAAACAAACTTATACAAGATTATATTAACCTATAGTTTATGATTGCATATTATTGTTTATAATACACAAGAATATAATAAGGTTTTTTTTATGTTATAATATCCTCTATTCTCTATACTTCACTTGGTTTGTGAGAGGGTTATGCAGATGAAAGAGAAGGTCAAGCTAAAAGAAGTGATTCATGGTTGTTAATTGCCAATGAAAGTGAAGAAACTAATGACTGTTAATTGCTGATGATCTTTATCAGTTTCAAGTTGTTTTGGAGATGCTAATGGTTATTAATTTTACTCTCCATTATGGCTCTTCTTTTTTCAGCTTTAATTGACCTGACAGGAGGGTTTTCCTAGATAAATGAAATATAAAAGAGGAGCAAAAATAAGGATCTCAGCTGGGTTTTTCGCCTCACCTCTCAGTTCAATTAATTCACAAGCTCAGGAGATAAAATTAGATCATAAACCTGGGTGCTGGCTACTGATGCTACTGATTACTGTATCGTCTATTCAAAAGCTTATCTGATTTTCAGATTATTTTTTGAAGGGGAATGTGAGATTAATAATAGTAGTTAATTAGTTATAACAGTATAAGGGTATTGTGGTAATACTAGATTAGTTTAAAAGTTTATAAATACAAGATTATTGGATTAAATGAGGTATTGAAACTTACAAGTTTGAAATAGTTCTTCTTCCTTTCTTTCTTTCACAACTATTTCTTCTTTCTTTCTTGATGACAACTTCTCTACTCCGCTATTTCTATAATCATCTTCATACAGAGTTGTCATTCTCTCACAAGTAACATGCCGCCAATACAGCATAATCCCAAAACTGGTGTGCTAGCTTGGCATGATGAAGCATTGCTGCCGTTGTAATAATCAGATGACGAGGACGGCATTCTACAAACCCCATTTGTTGATGAGAATAAGGAGCCGATAGTCGGTGAGTAATTCCCATTTCGGCAAGTTTTTGGCCTAATTTACGAAACTCCAAGGCATTATCAGTTTGAAGAGCAAGCAATTTCCTTCCGCATTGTCATTCCGCCCAAAATCTGAATTTGTTGAAAATCTCATAAATATCAGATTTACGGGTGATCGAATGTACCCAGTTAAAATTTGTGCTTGCATCCACAAAATTAACAGAGTAAGAATTTCCCTTAGTTGATAGAACCAGGGAGGGACCCCAAATATCCGAAAAAACTAACTCCAATGGTTTATACACAGTTTTTCGAGATGGATGAGGGGAAGCATGAGCCTTGCCGGCATAACAAAAATCACAAATTACATTATTGTTCAAACCAGATTTTATTGACCCGTTCTTTATTATTACAGACATAAATTTCGAATTTAAGTGGCCTAATCGGCAGTGCCACAGATAATGAGGAGTCAAACTGCAATTTAGCACTGTACTAATATATCTAAGGTCCAGAGGTAATTCATACAATCCGCCAGACGCACGTCCCTCCACCAGCACTTCATTAGTAACCGAATTCCAAACCTGCACTTTCTTTGAATTAAAATTAACATAAAGATTGTTATCGATATAAAATCTGTTAACAGAAAGTAAGTTGCGTGTAGCTGATGGTACGTGTAACAAATTTTTTATTAGAAAGAATTTTTGAAGTTGTCTTTTGCAATACTCTCCCCCGTATTCAAAATAGATAACGGACTACCATCAGCCGTGAGAATCTGATTATTACCTTTGAATATTCTTGGGGATTGGATATTATTGGCGGTAGGAGTTATATGAGAAGTTGCACCGGTGTTGGGAAACCAAAGAGACATTGAAGAATCAGAATCTGCATTTGCGGAGAGTGTTGCAGATTTTTCTTTCCGGGCAGATCGATATGCACCATTCGGTCCAACAGCCGTGAGCTCACGAGTGTGTGTCGGTCTGTACTTCATAATGTTCAACCGATGATAGCAATTTAGGGCAGAGTGAGCTTTCCTGTTGCAGATTTGGCATCTGACATTCTCAAATGACGAGTCGCCGTCCGAATTTGCATCTGATGTTCGTCCGGATTTGTATGCTTTTGCTGAAACATTCATGGTCGTCGAATTTCTAGCCTCGAGCCGATCATAGTCGATCAGGACTTCACACAATGTAATGAAAGTCATTAAGTGATCGTATCTAGTTGTAATAGATGTCACAAATGATTCATATTCATCCCCAAGACCTTGTAAAGCAATTAAAATAACCTTTTTTTCTTTCAAAACTTCTCTGTTTGCAGCTAGCGAATCTTTTAGGATTGAAATCTTAGCAAGAAAATCTCCCATCATCATGCCTTCCTTCTTCGTTGTTTGCAGCTGCAATCTTAGGTGTAACTGTCTCGCCAAAGTGCTGGAGGCGTACATTCTTTTCAAGGCGTTCCATGTCATCGTGGATGTCTTGCAGGCAACAACCGAAGGAAGAATAGAAGTCGAAATCCCTATCAAGATCCAACTTAGGATAAGCTGATCTTGTTGGCGAGTCGATGGAGTGTTGAGTTCAATTTCACCTTCGACGTATCCCATGAGTTCAAATCCCCATAGCATCGCCGAGAATTGAGCCTCCCATACGAAGTAGTTGTCTTTCTCTAATTGAACACATTTTACATGCTTCGCGACCAATCTTGTGGCAGCAGCATTTCCGGTAATCGTCGCACCGGCGGCAGCGGAAAACGAGTCGGCATTAATCATTCTTGAAGATCTTAGCCGAGAACGAATGATACAATATAAGTTTCTACTAAACGTGTATTTTCATTCATTGAATAGTTCTTACAATAGTGTGCCTTTTATAGCTACAGATTTAGTTATACTAACTACTAGTTTAGCAGATATTTAAGTCAGTTATTACTAACCACTTAACTAACAAAATATGTACTTAACATTCTTTAACTGATCTGGCCAAGTCAGTTCTTCTGCTAACTTGGTCCAACAAATAATGTTACATTAGTGGGATTTTATATGGTTTTCAATCTAAAGGCATATAAAGATTGGGAGACGGTGTCAATAGTAATACTTAATAATTATATAAGGCTTTGTTAATTAGGATAAATCAAACTTATAAGTTAAATGAATACTAAATAAATGCTTGTAGACTAGTTTACTTTCATTCAATACAAGATATTATTTTCCGTTAATTACAGCGTTGAGCACTACCTGAGAGTTATGGATCAGGGAGTGGTTATGCATCTGGAAGTAGTTCTGGTTACGGTGGGCAAGAAAGATCTAGGTGGTATCTAGACATGGTGGTGGAGGTGGTTGTAGACAATATGGAGGTTGGAATGGATCCAGATATGGCTCTAGCAGTGGATCTGGTTATAGTTTAGGTAACGGAAATTGTGGTTACGGCAAAGGAGAAGGTGGTGGGTCTGGACATCGATCTGGTTCGGGTAATGGATCAGGCTCTAGAAATGGAAGTGGGGGACTCCCATAAGTATGATCGGTATGAATCCCCGTATAATATTTTAAACCCTCTTAGCTTTAATATTTTAAATATGTAATCGTAATATATATACCAATTTCAATGATAAATCTAAGGATTTACTTAATTAAATCACATATTAATTTTAATTTGAATAATGATGCATGCAATATTACGGGTGTAAATGGGTCAATTGGCCCCATTAATTATTTTGGACCTGGAGGTATGAGACGATCTCAGACAAACCTGACTGGCCCCGGACCTGGATATATTGGTAATAAAATAATAAATATATTATAATTTATTATATTAAATTGTATATAAATAATGAGAACTAAAAATAAAAATTAAAAGGGTTTAATACAAATCACTATAATAAATAATACTTTAATATTTTTTTATAACTTGAATTATTTTATAATTTAATAACTTGTAATATTTAAATTTTAATTAATCTTTTTTTATATGTTTTTTTAATCTTTTAATTAATTTTGTATATTAATTTTATAGGTTAAAAGTCATTATTAGACTCCGACACTACCCAGTCCTGGAATTTTTCATGGATGAGGAGAAATAGTTCATGAGTGAACCCAGTCCTGGAACTCAACTTCATTTTCCAGTCAAATCTTCAATTATCGGTAAGTGGAATTTAATGAGGATAGCTAATATTTTCCTCAATCCTTTCACCCATTCTAATAGTAGCATCACATTTAATTAATATAAGGGTTACCTAATCAATTCGTAGTTGTCATTCTAATTTGAATGAAAAATGAGAAAAATAGGGAGGGCGCAAGCGTTGTGGGAATTGAATTAAGACCGACCGATCGATAGTTAATTATAAATCTTGCTGTGATTGATATATATATTTTTGGAACGAACGAATATAAATTTATTTTTAGAATGAATTGAATTATTACATGTGTTAACATATGAATTGAATTAAATTTATCACTAGACCAGGAGGTGAAGTGTTTAGGTATTAGGAATCTCAATATTACTTTTGGATAGGACACGTCGATTGAGCCTTCTACGTATTCCATCAGCATGCATCCCCGAAGGTTTGCGGAAAATTATGCTTGCTATGAAAAGTAATTATTCTTCTCCAAAGTGATAGGTTTAATGATCTTTATAATTAACAAACCTTGGTTGATGAAGAAACTTTCAGGTTGGTTACAACGGAACCAACAACAACGAAAACTTAAGAAACGGAACAAGTAGACATTTTCTCTAACTCTGATACCATCTAAGGATTGCAAAATTGATTTTGAATCAACCGTGATTTGTCCATCTGGTTTTCCTTCTATTTATAATATCGATAATGTTACATTAGTGGGATTTCATATGGTTATCAATCTAAAAGCATATAAAGATTGGGAGAGGGTGTCAATAGTAATACTTAACAATCATATATGGATTTATTAATTAGGATAAATCATACTTAGTTAAATGAATACTATATAAATGCTTGTAGACTAGTTTACTTTCATTCAATACAAGATATTGTTTTCCATTAATCACAGTGTTGAGCACTTTCTGAGAGTTATAGATCAGGGAGTGGTTATGCATCTGTAAGCAGTTTTAGTTACGGTGGGAAAGGAAGAGTTAAGTGGTAGCTAGACATGGTGGTAAAGGTGGTTGTGCATATGGGGGTTGGAATGGATCCGGATATGGCTCTGGCAGTGGATCTGATTATGGTTTAGGTAACGGAAATTTTGGTTACGGCAATGGAGAAGGAGAAGGTGGTAGGTCTGGACATGGATCTGGTTCGGGTAATGGAAACCGAATGGTTTGATTTAATTTGAGGTGAATGGTTAGATTTACAACCATGAAGATCTGAGAAAGAATCTGTCGTCGAAACACACCTTCCGGACCAATAGCGATTGCGACGTCATCACCCATTTGGTAGGAAAGAAATCGAATGATTTGATGGATTAATTATTTGGTTTGTTTTACACAATTAAATCTCGATCAAGATTAATTGTGGTAAATTAAGTGCGAGGAACATGGGGGGGACTTTGTGGATATGTTGGACGGAGTATTCTCGTTTGTCTGGTTAAATACTCGCGACAACAGTTTCTTTACCGTCGGAGTCATGTCTCTCTGTATTTATTGACTATATGTATGATTTATTAACTGACTCGTCTGTTTATACAAACAAACATAGGATCTGTTTGGATATCGTCGGAGATGAAGAGATTGAATAACGACTGCGAACACTTTGAGATTTTTCCACCAGGGAACTTGTACTCGAGCAACACTGGTGGGTTTAGAAGATGGTATAATCCCCCGTGGTTCTCCGAGATGGTTCCTTATGCCAACTACGAACCTACGATTTTGCAAAAAGCTTTGGAAGATGTAATGTATCAGTATTAGCGAGCAATTAAATTAAGCTCGATTAAGCAACTAATTAACACAAGAATCAATACAGGTTGTTATCATGAGGCTCATGACCAACGTCCCTTTTGGTGTTCTTCTCTCCGGTGGACTTGATTCATCGCTGGTCCCCGCCGTTATATGTCGGCATCTGGAAGGAACTAAAGCTGTGAAACTTCATTCATTCTGTGTTGGTTTAGAGGTAGGTTATTTATTAAATTAGTAAATCACCTTGTACGATAATAATTTGGTTAATTCGATCACAGGGTTCTCCTGATCTGAACGCGGCCAAGGTACAGTCCATTACCTAGGTACAGTCCATTACCAGTTCTATTTCACTGTTCAGGATGGCATAGACGCCATCGAAGATGTAATCCACCATATCAAAGACGATCATGGCAAGTATACCCATGTTTCTTATTTCACGTAAGATCAAAGCACTGGGTGTGAAGATGGTGATCTCCGGCGAAGGTTCTAATGAGATCTTCGGTGATTACTTGTATTTCTATAAGCACCTAACAAGGAAGAATTCCATGTGGAGACTTGCCATAAAGTATGTATGTCTTTAACTTCCTAATTCCTAATCAACATTAATGATTCCATCATGTAAAAAAAATTAAATTACAGATCAAAATTCTTCATAAATTCGATTATCTGAGAATAAACAAATCAACTTTTGCGTGGGGATTAGAAGCTCAAGTTCCTTTCCTGGATAAACAGTTCATGGATGTCGTCATGGACATTGCCCCAGAATTCAAGATGATAAATGGTGATAAGGGTAGAATTGAAAAGTGAGTGTTGAGGAGAGCTTTTGACGACGAAGAACACCCTTATTTGCCCAAATACATTCTTTATAGGCAGAAAGAGCAATTCAGAGACGGAATTGGCTATAGCTTGATCAACGCACTCAAAGCTCATGCATCTGCTCTTGTAACAGATAAGATGATGCAAAATGCAAGGTTTATCTACCCACATAACACTCCCCACGTCGAAAGAAGTCTATCACTACAGAGTCATATTCGAAAGACTCTTCCCACAAGTAGGTACTCCAACTCTCTAGACCTCCAGATTAAGTTAGCATTAAATGGTTTCATAATTATTTCATTCATACTCATTGCTCGACAGAACTCTGCACGCCTAACTGTCCCACAAGGACAGAGCATAGCTTGCAGTACGACCAAAGCTATGGAGTAGGACGCCGAGTTGTCAAGGAATTTAGATCCTTCAGGAAGAACTACCCTCGGTGTTCATACATCTGCATATGAACCTAAACTGATCGCAGATGATGCTACTGTAAATAGAAAACCATCACAGGCAAAAATCAAGAAGTCGAGAATCGACAATGCTATACATTCAACAACGGTCATCGTTGGTACTTGAATAACCTGATCGGATCGATCAGTTTATTAACGGATTTACTCATACGACCATACCATAATCTGCTGTCAATCACTTATATTATTATTTTATTCTTGTTGTGCACACATCTCTAAAAATGTTTGTTAGTCTTGACATTTTTGTTTTTTATGGCCCTTCCTATCTTAATTTTGTACCTCCCTATTTTATTGTTGTAACTTCCTATCTTCTATACATTAGATGTTCTGATTTTTTTCTTCATGTTTTTTCTTTTATTCTCATATCTCCATCACGTTTTCCTTTCATCCCATATTCGTACCTCTACTTCAATATCAATCATATCTAATATCGTTATTCGTATACTCGTCCCATCCCATAACACCAATTATTTATGAAATCATTGTTTCATATCTAAACAAATCATTATAGCAAAACATTACATGTTGAATTACCATTACTTTTTTTACAAACAGTGATTTCCAAATATTATTGTTTTATAACTCAACAAACCGTCGTACCAAAACGTTACATGTTGAATTATCCTTAGTTTTTCATAAACAGAGATATTCAGATATTGTTATTCCATTACTCAACAAATTATCGTATCAAAACTTTACATATTGAATTATTATTAATTTTTCACGAACAGAGATTTTCAAATATTGTTATTCCATAACTTAATAAAATCATTGTACCAAAACATTATATGTTATATTACCATTATTTTTTCACAAATAGTAATTTTCAAATATCATTGTTCCATAACTCAATAAATTATCGTACCAAAACTTTACATATTGAATTATTATTAATTTTTCACAAACAAGGATTTTCAAATATTATTGTTTCATAACTCAACACATCATTGTAACAAAAGTTATATTTTTGTTCATTATTAACACCACTTACATCTCCTTTACCTATAAATTCGTTGTTCATTATTAACACCACTTATAATGTCTACATCATGATGATCAGAATACTGTTCATCAGAGTGATCGCCAGAATGATCACTCTCATCACCCCAGGGGTCCCGACGACCATAAAGACCGAGAAGACTAATGCGAAAAGTAGACAATACATCTAAATAAAATAAAAATAATCTAATTAATTTATATAAATTAAAGATATTCAAATGTAATAAATCGATAAAATAATATTTAAATTTACTGTACATCGTCTACATCAAATATTTGTCATTGACGTTTTCGCACTGTATTTTGGCATTGACGTTTTCGCACTAACAAGACCAAACTTGTCATTATTATAATCATCGTACCATTTGCAGTGAAACATCGGATATTTTAACATATCATTTTCATAGCATACTTCGAAAACTTTATGAAGAGTTCCATGATACGAAAGATCATCAATTGTTGGATTATCATTCGGAATTTTTAAGTATGTGGATGTAGTGGGGAGACTAATACACCGTGATTTTGTGTCTTTTTTAAATTTGACACATCAAACGAAAGAAATTTCACACCATTTAAGATGTATCCGTTGTATAACTTTAGAAAATAATTAGGACCCCGTGATATCGAATAAATATCTGCCGAATTATTCTGGTCTTTGCCCCTATTCTTCTGAACATATTTTTCAGACCAGTCGGCAAATTTTTTGAAATGCAGTTTTTGCAAACGCAACGAAGTAATAGTCGGCTATCTAAATTTCAAACGTAATTATTAAATTCGAAAGACAATAACTGAAATAGAATCATATTATATACGTACATACCTTTGTTTTAGGTCGTCGATATGAAGACTTCGAAATATCTCAGTATTATCCAGATTGAAAGTCATATACGTACCGATGAAGTTGACCATATTCAAGTTTAGTGAGCAAAGTGTGAGTTGATGCATCATAGTAACCATCGATATATTTTTCCGTTCTATTTTATTTAGTTTCAACGTTATGTAAAAAACGTGAACATAATGTCATAGATTTATCGGCCTGATATTTTTCTGTAATCGACCCTTAAGGTTGACTCCGGGTCCGAACATATTTTTTAAAGTTAATAAATATCTTTCAATTGGATACATCCATCGATAATGTACAGGACCAGTCACTTTCGCTTCACTTGCGAGATGTACTACGAGATGTATCATTATTGTAAAATAAATCCAGAGGAAATAATTTTTCCAATTTGCACAATGTGATAACGATGGTTTCGTCCATATAACATAATGTGTAAACCAACCATTAATGAAGATGTATTGATGTAAATCGACAATTGGAATCACATTTCTATTAGTACAATCTCTACATGGACATGGTAAATATCCTTCTTTATATAAACCCTGACATTTTAGTAAACCATATTCAACAAACGCAGTTATCCATCTCTGAATTCTTGGCTAGACAGCGTTAGGGTTAACCACGTCTTATCGGGTACTCGGATTTCAGACATTCAACTGAAAATATATACATTCATAATTGATTAATAAACAATTATTTTAAAACTAACTAACAATCACACTTAGGAAATCTGATTGTTACTTTTTAAAAATTTAATTAATAATTAATAAATAATTAATTAATATTATTAATTAAATAAATAAATAAATTTTTAAATAATTGTTTAAAACAATAGATTTTCAATCAGTTCTTTTAAAAAAAACATAATTATTGGAATGTCCAATATTATAATAATTAATTATTAATTTATAATTTATTAATTAATTATAAATTAAAAAATAATTACTAAACAATTATTTAAAAACTAACAATCACACTTACAGAATTTGATTGTTACTTTTAAGTGTAAATAAATACAATGAATAATTGAGTGGTAATCTATAGATTACTGCCAACAATCTCTCTTGTGTCATCTTTCCAATACACAACCCGACCTCTAATGGCTTCTAAGGATTCCATATGATATGTAGAGTCGAAATCCAAGTATAATAACTTGATTTATTATTTTGATTTGCATATTCTAATTCTGATTCTAATTCCCAGCTGTTTTAATTTGATTCTGATTCATATTTGTTTTAATTCTCTGTTCATTTAATTTTAAATATTGAATTTGTTTTAATTTGATTAACTCGCGACATTTTTATAAATCCGGTTGATCTACTTATAAATGTAATTAGTTATATTTTTTATAATTAGGTATTTGTACCGATCACAAGCGATCTTGTATACTGAGGGGGTTATTAAGTTGCTCTTAACATTATAAAAGAGCCAACACCTCCACGTATTTTCACACGGTTGAATACAATGAAATTCTATCAACTATCAGATCGTATAAGAGAAAAAAAAAGATCAATCAACTACTTTTAGGCTGACCGTATTGTGATTAATATCAAATTTAAGGAAAAGATCACAAGGACAGAAAGTTGAAGGCGGGGAGATAAAAATCACAGACAATTAGGTTTTATAACCTACTTAGTTAATAAATCAGTTTTCAGTTTTATTTCAGTTGATAAATAATGGGCCAATACTGAAATAAGCCCATAAGTAACTCTATACAAAGATTTGTATGTAAATTAAACAATTAGGGGTTTTTTAATACAATTTGACTCACCTAACTGTTGTATTTGGAAACAACTGATTTTCCCACTCCCATTCTGCTGCTCACACATCCCTAATCTGATTGATTAGGGATCTCCGAGTCCAACCATCTCGCACACTGCACATCTCGTCAGAAGAAGACGTATCAATCGCTAGTTATTGATCAAAGCTTCCGCCGTAACCAATCACTCAAGTGAAACATTTGTTCTGTTTTCAAAGATTTTTGAAAATGACGTCTGAACAGATTGCTGATGCAATTCATAAGGTACCAGACGAAAACTCAAGCAATGATAATTATGACACAGAAAGGAGCAACTTTATCAAGAAAAATTCAAGGATGGATAGCTTCAATTTAAAAGAAGCAATGACCGATAGATTCAGTCCGTATTACCTTCACTCATCTGACAATCCAAAGGAAGTCATCGTCGCCAATAAACTTAAAGGAGACGAAAATTACACAACCTGGTCCAAAGCAATACTAAGATACTTGTATACTAGGAGAAAGAAAGGATTTGTTGATGGCTCAATTATGAAGCCTGCAGACAAAACTTCTTAAGAATTCCAGATTTGGAGGATGGTGAATGGCATAGTCCAATCATAGGTAATAAATTCAGTGGAAAGCCACATAGCTTCTGCCTAGAATATGTTGACAATGCCTTTGATGCATGGAAAGATCTAGAACAAAGATTTGATCAAGGTGATGGACAAATGAGATACCAACTTAGGTACCAATTAAACAATTTATTTCAAAACTGTGATCCAGTAGGAATTTATTTAAATAAACTGAAGGCAATATGGTATAGTCTTGATGATATAATGAAGAAACCCAACTGTACTTGTGGAGGAATGAAGGAATGGTTAACTGAGGTTGAAAAAGATAAGGTTATACAGTTTTTACTTGGTCTGGATGACAATTTCAGAACTGTTAGAAGCTAAACCTTATCAACTAAACCTTTTCCTAACCTCAATCAAGCATATTCAACTGTGGTTATTGAAGAAAAACAGACAAAGAATGTCATGTCTATGATTCAACCAATGATCCTAGATACCAATGAAAATGCAATGACAGTCAGAGGACGATTAATTAGACCAGAATGGCCTTTAGATTCAGAAAAGTGGAAATAAGTAGAAAAGGAAAGAAATTAGACACTGCAAACAGGTGTGATAACTGTCACTTCTATGGCCACATAGAGAAAGAATGTTTCCACTTATATGAGTAACCTGCAAAGAAATAGGTTGAAAAGAAAAGTATCAGGGAAGAGGTGGCAAATACTGCAAATATGTGCCTCACTGAAGAAGACTGCCAAAAGATTAAGTAGTTCATAAGCAACAACCCGGGTATATATTATTTTAATTCATCTAAAAATAATTTTAACAGTATGTGGATTACAGATTCTGGTGCTTCGAGCCACATGTGTGGAAATAAGAATTGTTTTTTAAGTTTATGACCAACTCTTCAAATTATAAGAGTTAGCATACCTAATTGAGAAATACATTTAGTCAAAGCTATAGGAGATATTATACTATCTCCCTATATAATGCTAAAAGATGTATACGGTATCATCTGCAGGACAGAGCTTTGGCTCCTCCGATCCCAATTCCGCTGCAAAGAGGACTACCGGATTTAATGAAGAATCGTCGGTCGCTTCATCAACGATAGTTGTGATGAAGCATTTGAAGTGTGTTACTCTAGACAGCGACAATTACTTCAGCTGGAAGGCCCAATTCTCGGCACTTCTTCTAGGATATAGGCTAATGGATTATGTGGAAGGGAAAATTGACATCACCGAGGGATCATCCGCCGAACAGAAGGACCAGCTAATTCTGAGATGGATCCAAACGGCGATCTCGGCTTCACTCCTTCCGCAAGTAGAGGCTCTGACAACATCCGCTGAGGTATGGCAATGTTTACAACAAATGTACTCATCCGACTCGGAAACGCACATCCTCCACATGCATCATCAGCTACAAAACATCAAGAAAGACAATCTTCCAATAACCGAGTATTTGAAGAAAATCTACATATTAAAGGACAAGCTAGCTGCCACCGGTGAGAAATTAAAAGATTTGCAAGTAATTCTAATAGCCTTAGGGCGGTTTGGGGTCTGAATTTCAACCATTTGTCACTCATATCACCACCCGTTTTGATCATAAAATGACAATCCCAAATTTCTAACAATTGCTCATGGACGATGAACTAAGATTCGCTCCGGCACCGGTAACCTCGGCAATTGAAGCTTATGCGGTGACCAAATCAAGATCTTATTTGGAAAAGTCTTATCCATGCCAAATATGTTCAAGAAAGGGGTACGGTGCTATCAATCCCTATAATCGAATTAATTTCACCCGGTTTCCTCCAACTCATAGTCGCATACTTACTCCGGTGGGAATTCCGACATCACAATAGTCCGCTAATATAGTGGAATCTAAATTCCAAAGGTGTGATGTCCATGTGGTATCCTGATATAGGAGCAACCATGCACATAACAGGTTCGGGTAAGTTGATTCAATCCTCCAACTCCTATCAAGGTAAAATATCGGTGTTTACGGCAAATGGAGAATCAATGCCAATATTAAAATATAAAGAAAATTAAATCAATCTGAATTATTTCAATGTGAATCTTATTTATTTTCTAAATCACATGCATTGCCTCATAAATCAACTCAGACAATTTATAAAGACCTGCTCGAGATCATTTTTGCAGATATATGGGGTCCAGCCCCAGTAGTTTCTACAGAAAATTACAGATATTATGTGAATTTTGTGGATGGAGCGACAAACTTCAATTGGGTATTTCCTCTCATGCGGAAATCAGATGAGGGTAAAATATTTCTAAAATTTAAAACCTGGGCAGAATGACAATGTGGCCGAAAAATAAAGAGTTTGCAAACAGATAATGCTCTTGAATTCAAAAAGTTGACAAAAACATTAGATCAATATGGGATTGATCATCGGTTTTCTTGCCCATATAGTCATCAACAAATGGGCACGGTAGAAAGACGACATCGTCACCTAATTGATACAGCAATTGCTTTACTAAAGCATGCAAAGATGCCAATTAAATTATGAGATTATGCGGTATTAACGGCAACTTATTTGTATAACAATAACCCCTCCGAAATTTTGAATGGCAGGTCACCGGCAGAATGTTTGTTCGAAAAATCACCAAACTATGATCGGATGCGAGTATTTGGATGCAAATGCTTCCCATGTCTCCGGACATATCGATCCAATAAACTAGAGGATAAATCAACGGCTTGCATTTTTCTTGGCTATCCCCATAAACAAGAAGGCTATTTGTGTTTCGATCTGGTGGCATACCGACTTTATTCATCAAGAGATGTAAGGTTTATTGAAACAGATTTTTCATTAAATAATTTGTTAATAGCGGGGTAAAGAAAAAAATGCCATGAAATCGAATCACTTGAAACGGACTTACAAGAAAGAGTACCGGTGGTTCAGATGTTCTAGACTGATGCAACCCCAACTCTCCTAGAAACTGATCACAAAATAATCAGTAAGCAACTTGTTACGGAAGTTGTCACGGATGCTTCAGATTTAATGGAAGTGATTCCGAAGGAAACTGAAGAAGTAAACCCAAGCAATATTAAGGAAGACTCACCACAATCATCTCAATAACGAAATTCATCACTAACAATAGATCAAGAATCATCAGAAGTTCCACAACGAATGATAACAGGAGGAACAAGAGGCATCGTAAAACCAAATCCGAAATATGCGTTAACGGTAGGAGCAAACAAAATTCAAGTTCCACGATCGGTCAAAACGGCACTAGCTGACCCAAGGTGGAAGGCAGCCATGGAATCTGAATTCGCAGCTCTAAAACGCAATGCAACCTGGTCATTAATTTCAAGGTCTAAAGACGACAACATAATCAATACAAAGTGGGTCTTCAAAGTAAAAGAAAAAGAAGATGGGACGATTGACAGATTCAAAGCTAGATGGGTGGCAAATGGCTTAAGACAGATTGAAGGGAGCGACTACATGGAAACATTCAGCCCGGTAGTCAAGGCAAACTCTGTACGAATCGTGCTATTACTTGCAGTAACCAACGGATGGGTGCTCAACCAAATTGACGTGTCTAATGCGTTCCTACACGGCAATTTGGATGAGAGAATAGTGGTGACACAGCCGGTGGGGTTTGAAGATAAAGAATTTCTAAATTATGTGTGTTTGTTAAAAAAATCTCTCTATAGACTCAAACAGTCCCCGAGAATGTGGTATCGTCGGCTGCGAGATTTTTTTGCTCAAAATCGGCTTCAAGGAAAGCTATTCAGATCCTTCCCTTTTTATTAACATACAAGGGGAGAACACAATGATATTGTTTGCATATGTAAACGATATCCTACTAACCGGATCATCATCGACAATAGTAAGATCAGTCATAAAGAAGCTAAAGAATGAATTTCCGATCAAAGATCTAGGAAATTTGAATTTTTTTTCAAGGCATTCAAGTGAGAAGAGATGAGCACAACATTCATTTATCTCTACAACAATACTTAGTTAATTTGTTGACAAGCTGTGGAATGACAAATCTTAAACCATCTTCAGTCCCGATGATAGCAAATCAAGATCTCACGACTGAAGAAGAACCGATCACGAAAGAGAAAGAATTTCATCGTGTGTTAGGCTCATTACAATACCTAACACTAACACGACCGGATATCCAATTTGCAGTTAATAAATTGGCACAATTCATGAGTGCTCAGGCTCCAATACATATGACGGCTCTAAAGAAGGTATTAAGAAACCTATCGGGAACCCAATCGCATGGAATCAAGATCCGAAAGGTGACTAATTTTGCAATAACCGGCTATTTTGACGCCGATTAGAGGAGAGATACATCGGACAGAAAAAGTCAGACAGGGATGCTTATATATATCGGAAATTCGTTGCTAGCTTGGTCGTCCAAAAAGCAAGTTACCTTAGCTCGCTTAACTTTAGCACCGAGGTGGAATATCGAGCAATAGCATCTACGGTCGAGGAGGTAGAAGGAGTAAAAGCTCTATTAAATGAATTGGGAATAACAGTCCCAAGGCCAACACAAATATTCAGTGACAATCAAGGAGCGGCATTTATAGCAAATAATCCTATATGTCATAGCAAGCTAAAACACGTGGCCATGGATCTTCACTTTGTCAGAGAAAAAACAGAAGAAGGAAGCTTGGCAGTAAGGCATTTTCCGGGAAATGAAAATCCTTACCAAAGCACTACTGCCAATGCCGGTTTTACTGCAACAAAGCGAACTGGTTGAATTATATCCAATCAGTTCGAGGGGGAGTGTTAAGGCTAATATTAGTTAGTAGTTATTATCAAGTAGTTAAAGAAGTAGTTGTAATAATATTAGTTAGTACTTGTAACAAAGGGATATCAAATGAAAAAGATACGATACTCACCTTCTTCATTGCTTGAAGATCAAGTAGTCCCTCCTCTCTCTTGATACATCCCAACTTTTAAAACAAATTTAATTTCAGTAGAAAAGCTATCCAAATCTACTAAAGTTTTAGTCATATTTGATGAAGAATTATGTTATTTTCATCGGGACAAAGCATCAAAGAAACTGATTGGACTAGGTAGACCCTTCAATGGAATATACTGATTCATAAAAGAAGTTGTTGCTTGCTGTGCCACTGATATCAGAACTTGGCAAAACAGACTTGGACACATTTGTTTTAAAAAAATTCAGAAACTAGCTAGATATGCTTGTAATAATTTCAGATTGAATGATTTTAATAAAAAAGATGTTTTTCATAAATATGATGTGTGTCCAATGGCAAAACAAACCAGATTGAAATATAAAAAGAGTTATACATCTTCTCTAAAAACATTTGATTTAATACATGTTGATATTTGGGGAAAATTTCCCCAATCAACATATAACAAAAAAAATTATTTTCTCACAATTGTAGAAGATAAAAGTAGATTTACTTGGATTTATTTGATGGAAAATAAATCAGAAGTAACTCAAATAATCATCGAATTCATTAAAATGATAAAAACTCAATTTCAGATTCAAATTAAAGTGATTAGGTCCGATAATTGATTAGAGTTTAAAACAAAAGATATTACAATTTTTAAAAAAAATAATAGAATGATTCAACAATTCTCATGTCCTTATTCTTCACAACAAAATAGTAAGGTAGAAAGGAAACATAGAGACATTTTGAATATAGGCAGGGCATTAAAAATACAAGCCTATTTTCCAAAAAAAAATTAGGGACTATGTTGCTTAAATGCAGCATACATCATGAATAGAATTAGTTCAAAATCTTTAGGAATGTCACTTTCAATGAAAATGTGTTCCCTTATAAATATATTAAAAGAGACATTACAAACAAAAATGGTAATCAAACTATATTTGAACCATTTATTCAATATATGAATAATTTAAACCATGATCTGTCTAAATTAACAGAAATTAAAACAATATCTACAAAGATAATGATAAAAATAAATCAATAAAAGAAAATAATAAAAATTCATAAAAAAATTGATGAGATAGAATCTCAAATCAAATTAAACAACATCCATTAAGTCTATATCATATCATAGACTCAAAAACAAACATAAAAACCTAATCAAAACATAACAATAAACAAAGAGCCAAGGACATTCAAAGAGGCTACAAGTGATCCAAATTGGGTCAATGCAATGGAAAAAGAAATGCAAGTCCTAATAGAAAATGATACCTGGACTATCATCAATTTACCACCAAATAGAAAGGTGGTTGGATCAAAATGGATTTTTAAAATTAAATTTAAACAAAATGGTTAAATAGAAAGATATAAAGCAAGATTAGTGGCTCAGGGTATACCCAAATTGAAGGTTTGGATTATTATCAAACCTTTTCCCCAGTGGCTAAAATTACAACAGTAAGAGTGTTGATAGCAATAGCTTGCACCAAAGGATGGGAATTACGTCAATTAGATGTAAATAATGCATTTTTACATGGGGAATTAACTGGAGAAATTTATTTAAAGCCACCTTCAAATCTCCTCAAAGAGGGAGATTCAAAAGTATGTAAGCTTAAGAAATCCATATATGGCCTAAAACAGGCCTCTAGACAATGGTTTGCAAAACTAAAGAGTGTACTAATAGCATTAAACTTTAAACAATGCAAATCAGACTACTCACTCTTTACAAGAAATGAAAACTAAAATACTATCCATCTACTAGTATATGTAGATGATATAATAGTAAATGGAAACTCAAATTATGAAATTTCAGATCTAAAGCTAAAATTACAAGAAAAGTTTATAATAAAAGAACTTGGGAGACTAAATTATTTTTTAGGCATTGTGTTCTCTCATTCAGAAAATAAAATATTTCTAAACCATAGAAAATATACTCTGGACCTTCTAGAAGAAAATGGACTTCTATAGGAGCTAAGATTCAAAAATTCCTATGGAAAAAGGGATTGATTGGAGAAATGATCAATCAAAAGAACTTAAAGATCCTTTTATATATAGGAGATTAATAGATAGATTAATATATCTCAATGTCACTAGACCTGACATAACTTACACAGTAAGAATTCTGAGTCAGTTTATGGAGAAACCCACACAGATGCACCTTAAAGGCAGTATACAAGTTTCTGAGATACCTAAAGAAAGCACCAGGGCAAGAACTCTTAATATCAAACAACAAAAACTTAGAACTTAAAGCTTACTGTGATGCTGATTGGAGATCATGCACCCTAACCAGAAAATCTATGACTGGGTTTTGTGTACAATTAGGAAATAACCTAATTTCTTGGAAATTTAGTAAACAAAAGACAGTGGTACTGTCCTCTGCTGAGGAAGAATACAGAGCAATGTGCTTTGTGTCATGTGAGACAGTATGGTTAAGACAATTGTTGGGTAAATTGGTCATAAACTCAACTAATCCAACAACTATACTTTGTGATAGCAAATAAGCAATATACATTGCTGAAAATTCAGTTTTCCACGAGAAAACAAAGCATATTGAAATGGCATGTCATTTTTCAAGAGAAAAATTTGAAGGAGTTATAAAACTGAAATATACAAGTACAAACACTCAATTGACAGATATCTTCACCAAAGTAGTAGGAGAAACACTCATGAATGAAGCATTGGTCAAACTGGGCATAGATGATATCTACTCCCCAATTTGAGGGGGGAGTATTGTGATTAATATCAAATTCAAGGAAAAGATCACAAGGACAGAAAGCTGAGGACGTGAAGATAAAAAGCCCAGCCAATTAGGTTTATTAAGCTACTTAGTTAGTTAGAGAATAACTATCTACTTAAGGTTAATATTAAAATATAAATCAGTTTTCAGTTTTATTTCAGTTGATAACTAATGGGCCAATACTGAAATAAGCTCATAAGTAACTCTAGAGTTGTATCTAAATTAAACAATTAAGGGTTTTTCAATACAATTTGACTCACCTAACTGTTGTATTTGGAAACAACTGATTTTCCAACTCCCATTCTGCTGCTCACGCATCCCTAATCTGATTGATTAGGGATCTCTGATTCCAGCCATCTCACACGCTGCACATCTCGTCAGAAGAAGACGAGCCTTTTTAGACCGACCAGATTTCCAGTCGGTGGCTTGAAAGTTGCCAACAATTTGATATGCCTTCCTACCAACAATAAACATGGGTGGAAAGCTCGATTTGGGCATGGCTTAGATCCCAATGTCTGTTTGCAATATCTGATCTTTTTTGAACATTTGGATCTATTTTCAGGCCATACTCCTTGTACAGGGGTTGGTATTATCAGATCTCATATTACAATATTGTACTTGCACCTCCTTGGTCAATGGCATTATCCATTGCCTATAGAGATTTACAATTAATTCATGATCAATTTTTAAGATTGGCACTCTGCTTTTTCCTTCACCTTCTTCTTTTTCGACATTCAGATCCTGTCCAAAGATCCTCGCTTTAAGCCTCACTCTCTCTTTTACCAACTCTTCCACTGAATGATATATCAAAAGATTCATAAGAAGTTTCTCGTCTTGTGCTTTGATCGCAAGTTCGTAGATATGAGGAGATTCTATATACTTTGCTTCGGCCACCAATTTCCCGTAATGAATTCTTTTCGAAATAAAATGTAGGTAATTTGTATCACAGACAGCAGTCGAACCGTAATTCCCATCGTTTTCTTTTTTCTTTGTACCACAAATATGGCAGAAGATTGTCCAAATACATTTCCCAGATTTTCTTGTTTACATTGATCGAATCCGCCACTGGATGCAGAACCTGTTTGTTGTTCATCACTCGTTACAAATATATAGTACATGCATGATGAGCTGAAATTCATCATATGTTTAGTATTTACCTTGGGATAATCCATCGGGGTCATTATAGGTTTAGGGAGATAATTTGGGAAGAATGGGAATTCCCATCTACACATATATATATTAAGCAAAATCACAAACATGATTAATTCCTAATTAATTGTGCTATCAATTTCATTTTTTTATTTCCAAACCTTAGCGTGAAGGGCTTCTGTTTACTGGACCATGTACTCAACCAATGAGGGTGCATTTCCCATACGGTTCGTCCTCAAGACAGATGACTGCGAACCGTGATGGGTCATCGGAGTCCGAAGAGGTTTGCGGAGTCCAACGGAGTGATGGTGAGGTACAGCACATCACCCAATCAGGACGTTCATCGAGATCGTGGAGGTTTCACTCGCCGAACTGGATATATCTGACGGAACCGCGTCAGTTTCAGGTGAGGCCTCACATTCGTTAGATTTGAAATCCGACGAATCCGATATATGACCCATTCGCATCCAGCTTCACCTGCGGACGTTCGTAGGTGAAGCTGGCTGCAACCAATGAACCATGGAATTCATCTATCTCAAAAAAATCTTTAAGGTAGGTATTGATGTTTTGATAGTAAATGGATCTCTCTTAAAGGGCGAATATTATGGTGTTTTCCTGTCTGATCAGAGTTGTTTGGATGGGAAGCAACTGCCAAGATTCTAAGATTTGAAACAAGCGTCCGTCTTGTTTGGCGCCAAATCTGGGAAGTAGGTTGGTGAAGTGGGTCGATAAGGAGATACGGGATGGTTTGTTGGGTAGTTTTGAGAAGGATGAAAATTGTAATGAATATGTTGTTGCTGCCATGATGGATTTGTGGTTTCTCAAACTTAAAATGGAAGAGAGATGATGAAGTAAAAGGGGATGGAAAAAATGAAGGTTTATAATTATAAAAAGAATGACATGAATTTGGTGAATTGAAGCAACCTATGAAAAGATTTTGTTTTTTTTTATGTTAACTATTTTTTTTACTGTAAACCTTATTTTATAAGGAGAGATTAGAAATTGTGAGATTGAGATGGAAGATTCCGATGATACGTCCAGAAGAAAAGGAAGAAGAGTGGGTTGACCAATGATCGAAAAAAATTTGATATAAAAATAAAGCGTAAACTATTAAGTTATATTCTGTTGTTTTTCATGAGCTCATCATAAGGTCTCAACAGTTTGATAAATGCATTGAAAATATCACTCGTCTATTTATTATATTATTTTTTATTATTTTTTTGCAATGATATATTTTGTTTGTTTACGAACACACCTTTACTCTTCCTTACTTTCCCTATGTGCTTACCTTTCTGTCTCTCTTTCACACACATCATCTTTCTTTCTTCTAGCTTCTTACTTTATCTTCGTTTTCACCTCCACTCCTAACCAATCGTTCTTTTTGATTTTTTTGACTCCTAAATCCAAAACACATTTTGTTGAAAATATTGTCTTTCGAGAGATATGTCATTAGGGGTGAGAACGGGACGGGTCGCAGGCAGAGCGGCCATGGTATCCGTCCCGTTCTGGAAAAATTTAGGGGCGGGTCAAACACGCTACCTTCCTGTCCTGGCACCCACCCTAGACCCGATGACCGGGGCGCGGAACAGGGTTGATCCGAGGCGACCCATTTGGAATTATAAAAATAAAAAATTTATAAATTATAAAAAAAAATTAAAAAAGTAAACCTAAAAATTAAAATGGATAAAATTTTTACCTTAATTCTTAAAAAATTTAATTTTAATAATCTTATATTTAATATAATTTAAATTAAATTAATAAAAAATTTAAAAATTAATTTTTTTAAAACCGGGGCGACCGTCTTGAAACTCTGTCTGGCAGGATTGATCGGAAGGAAGACCGGAACTTGAACGAAATCGTCGGTCGGAGTGTGCACAGGGGAAGAATGGGAAGAATTGGTTTGATCGACTTAACTGTCAATCTATAGCAGTTGGAAGATTAGGTGGGAGATTTGAATTGAATCTGTATCACATTAATGAACAAAATTTACAATCGGGTTTCTCTAGTTCTATGAATTGATCACATAATGTCTTGAATTTATCAAAAAAAATTGAAACACTATCATTTGACTAACTAAGAGTGTTGATCTCATACCTCAGTTGATTGGTTTTAGGGACATTTTTCTGTTTGTACCTTTCTTGAAGGTCTAACCATGCCTCATAGGCAGTTTCTGTATGAACTAGGGTGGATGCTATCTGATCGATCACACTGTTGATGATCCATGATAGCACTAAACCATTAACCATCTCCCAATCTTCATAATCCTCCCCTTCCTCATCTAAGGGTTTTCTAATTTTATCATTTATAAAAGAAGTTTTCTTTTTAGAGACTAATGACAATCTCATAGAATTTGGCCAAGCCATGTAATTCTCCTCACCTCTCAATTTATCAACCACCATTTGGGCACCTGGGTGGTCTCCAGAAGTTAAAAAACATGGAGAATTTCTAGCATACCTGTCGCTTTCTTGACAGCGAGGTTTCTTTGTAATAACTTTCCTGCTTTTGCGTCTTAATGATTCAGAAATCTTTGAACCATTCTCAGGAAGGCTATCCTCTTGGTTGCTTGATTCAGTAGTGCTTTCTATATTGAGATCTTTTTCTTCATTACTCTGATTCGTCTCCATCGCGGAAGCAGCATCTCTGTCTACGTCATTAGCAACTGCTGATACCATCTTGAAACTCTGTCCGGCAAGATTGATCAGAAGGAAGGGCGCCGGAATTTTAACGAAATCGTCGGTCGGAGTGTATGCAGAGGAAGAAGGGGAAGAATTGGGTTTGGTCGACTTAACTGTCAACCTAGAGCAGTTGGAAGATTAGGAGGGAGATTAGAATTAAATCCGTATCACATTAATGAATTTAATCATAATCATACATAGTTTATTTATAATACAATTTGGACTAATCACTAACTAACTACATCTTAACATAATAAAAATTAATCTTATAATTAGCTGACTTTGGCCTAGTGCGCGGCCCAATATGATTTAGCCCAAATACCTTATATTGAAACTTTTGTATTTTTTTCCGAGCTTCATCATTATTTTTTAACAAGTTTTATTGAAACTTTTGCATTATACGCCTCAGGTTCTTTATTATTTCCTACATAGAAATCTTAAGGAAATAATCTCACATAAGTCCTGTAATTATGAATAAATATTATTATTTTAATTTCAGTGATTTTATTACTTCAATTCCTTTAGACCGTCCCGTTCTCACCTTATATGTCATCATATATTTCATTTTTTCTCATTTAATAGATCTTTTATTTTCTATTCTAGTTTAACCATCATCATTACCGTTATTTATAACTAACAGATATTTCAGCATTTTTGCAAAAAATATAAAGATGAAAAGAAGGCAAAAGAGGAGAGGATCTTATACATCAAACTTGTAAGAAATTAGATACCAACCTTTACTGTGATAATTGTTAATATCATGGTCATGAAAGGATTGCTATCACGTTGTGGGATTTCCCAAGAAAGGAAAGAATAAGAAAGAAAACAAGAAACACTATAAGAAAATAGACCTTTAGAGACGGATTTAGCGACGGATTTTGGCCGTCTCTAAATCTGAAGAAGGCTAGGATTTCGTGGAAATTCCACGATGCAAGCCGTCTCTAAGAATGATTTTTCGTTAATGGTTGGTGATGGCTCTCCAGTGAATCGTCGCCGACCTTGAAAATTATAGACGGCTTTTGCAACTAGAAAAGAAGGCCAAAATAGAATATCATGCAAATTAACTCTACCTTTGCAAGCCCTGCACTAACCAATGAAAAATTGACAATGTTTAAATTTTTTTTAAATAAATGAATGAATGGATTATAGATACAGGTGCCTCCCAACATATGACTGTGGAAATCAGATTGTTTAAAACAACAAGAGCACTTAAATATTATCACTATATGATCATGTGGTGAAAACTGTAAAGTAAAACAGATTGGAGATATAGAATTAAAGAAAAATATAATACTAAGAAATGTTCTATATATAAGAATACATGTGAAATCTAGGGTAAAATAACAATTTTACCATATTACTGAGTCCAGGACTTAAATGAAATAGAATAAACCAAGGGTTATAACAAAACAGAATTAACTGTTTTATTTATAACTGGAAAGGGGTTTTCTATAAATGTTTCAGTAAAATCGTTAATTGGACTCAGATGCAATTAAAAAAATAAAAGGTTATTACAAAAGAAGTTGTATAACTCTAATAGATTGACATATGGATCAAATTGTAAATTGTCCAATTATTTAATAATCCAAGGACTATTAAATAAAATCTCAAACTTAAGTCAAGGACTCCTTTGTTATTTCTAATAAGTTTGTGTATGTGCAGCAATTATTACGATTCAACTGCAAACGGATGTGGATCAAGAACCGTTTAAATTAGCTCATTTTTGAATCAATTGTAGTAGTTATTGTAATAATTAGCTATAAACATAGTATAAATATTGGAGAGTTTATTTTAATTGATCATCAAGTTTTACAATAAAAAATGTAAAATGTTTTTTTCCCCTTTCTTTCTTTCTTTCTTTCTTTCTTTCTTTCCTTCATTCATTCATTCATTCATTCATTCTTTCTTTCTTTCTTTCTTTCTTTCTTTCTTTCTTCTCTCCAGCCCAACGGTTATTTCCGTTTTTTCCCAAATCGACTTTGACGGAAAACCCTAGGGCGATTCCGGCAGGGTGCTCGACCAGAAGCTCGCCGGACATCAGAAGTCTCCTCTTTGGCGTCGTCTCATCCCTCCTCACTGGTTTTTATGATGGTATCATCGGTGAATGTTGTTGCTGACCTCCCTCTGGCCAACAGACCCAACGCTTCCACAATCTCTCCTACAAATGCTCCGGCTATTTCTGTTGCACGGCTAAGCAATCCGATTCATACACCGGCAGCATCAAATCATTCATCATCGGGATCTACTGGAAAGTATAAAGCAAACAACTCTGAAGGGTTCTTTGATAATTCTTTTTTTAAAAGACATAGGACAGAAAGGTATGTATCCCCTTTACAGGACCCAGAGTCCCCTTTTTTCCTGAACTCCGGTGATCATCCGGGGGCTATACTAGTGCCCGATAGATTGGTTGGAGAAACCAATTATATCACTTGGTGTAATGGAATGAAAGTGTCATTAGTCTCAAGAAGGAAAGTTTCTTTTATTAATGGCCAAATAAAAATGCCTGATGACATTACTAGTAGGGAATGCAATATCTTGAAAATTGTGAATGGTTTGGTTTTAGCTTGGATATTAAATTCAGTCTCTCCTCAAATTCAGTCCACGTTGATGTTATTCAAATAATGCACACCACCTAAGGTTAGTCAAATTAAGTACGAATTGTGCTGTTTACAATAGGGAACATTGTTTGCCTCTGAATTTTACTATAAATTCAGATCAATTTGGAATCAACTTGTCCAAATTGATGAGATAAAAGAGGAATTTTGCAAAATATGCAAGAAATTATATCTACAAAAGGAAAAAAGTGATATGATTCATTAATTTCTCCTAGGATTAAATGAGAGCTTTTACAATCTTAAAACTCAAATTTTATCATTGGAAAAACTACCCAACATGAATAAGGTTCTTGAGTTAGTTATTCAAGAAGAAAAACATAGATTCAAGTTTAGAGACAATAACAATGAAAAAATAGAATCCGTATTTTTTGCTAAAGATAAGAACACTTCTGATAAATCAAAGATCATGTATTCCAAGAATGGAAAGAAGTTAGACACTAAGTACTACTGTGACAACTGCAAATACTATGGTCACACTAGAGATAAGTGTTATCACTTAGTTGGGAGGCCCAAAGATAAAAAGAAATTTCAGGGAAAGAAAGTAAATAATGAAAATTCAGATGCTGCGCGCAAATCTGGTCACTTCCACCAGCAACCAACAACAACTAGTGCTTAGTCAAGAAGAGATCCAACTTTGCAAAAAACTAATCTCTTCAACAAAAGCCAATAGCAACTCGGGTAATTTTTTATCATTTTCATTTAACACTAGTTCACATATTGATAAATGGATAGTGGATACCGGGGCATCACAACACATGACAGGTAGCATGCATTTATTCACCAAACTCTTAGTTCAAAAATATAATACCTTTGTCACCATACCTAGTGGCAAAACACTTATAGTTAAAGGGGTTGGATGCATTAAAATTTCAGAAAACCTAGTCTTTAAAAATGTCTTATATATTCCAGAATTTAAGGTTAATCTCATAGATATAAGTAAATTAACCCTAGACAATGACATTAAAGTAACTTTTGATGATCATTGTTTCGAATTTCAAGAAAACAAATCCGGGAAAGTGATTGGCAAGGGTGAATTAAGAAATGGACTATACTTCTTCACCCCCCATATTTTCCTAGCAAATTCAGCCATCGATTTCAAGACATGGCATCATAGATTGGGGCACATCTCTTCAGAAAAGATGAAAATTCTATCCTCAAAATACAAAATTAAATACAAAAACTCCAATTATGATTGTAATAGCCATTCAATTACTTTACATTTATTTTTACTCATACATTCATTTGTTATGCCCATCATCGTTGATCCTCTGTCGAGCTTCCGTCGTCTACCGAGCCTGCATAGAGTCATTGTTGACCATCGTCTAGTGATGCTTCTAAGAAGCAGCTCAAAGAAGTGTAATGGGACTTCTTGTGGCGTGCAGCTCGAAGAAGCAGGTAGCAGTAGCGCGAGCACCGAATCGGAATTTCAAAATCTACATGATACGAAAATAGACAACTGCTAAATTTTAAAATATCTCATATCTGAATGTGTGGTTAAGAAATAGTGGATTTTAACTTTGTAGTTAAATTGGAGAATATAATATAAATTAGAATGAAATATAAATTCATGAAAAAAATATTTTCAAAATACACAAAAAATACTGCAAAATATATAAATGCACGCATCTATTGTTCCTTCTAATTCAACATTGTTTTAATCAAAAGGAAGTAGAAAGCATTTCCATAATAAAAAATTCAACTTCTTTTGTGTTTCTCGAAATAATCCTAACATTCTCCAGGTCCAAAGAAATATACTTTGACACTAAAAGCTCTTTCGAACGACAACAACTCTTTCAAAATATCATCTTTCTTCTTAATACTTAATTTCACACAATTATTTCTCCATTTTACGTTAACCACCTTAAGAAGCGATGAATTCCGAAGAACATATTTAATGAACTTCATTTCCGATGTCAATCCTGAATATATAATGATGTCCAAGATTTTAATATGTTTTTTTAACCTGAAGGACGAGCTTTTAAAAGAATTTATATATAATGCCTGTAAAGTAAAAAATAAGAGATTAATCATAATTAAATATTTTTATTATTCAATAAATGAAATTTTTTTTATTATTCAATTAAATATTAATAAATATTTTTATTAATCATAATTAAAAAATAATGAAATGGTAAAATCAATAATCTAGATGATTTTACCAATGTTATTTGAAGGTGAACCAATGCCGGAGAATTTTCAAGGATCCAATCAACTACTACATTTTCTTGAGGACAGTATGGATCCACAATGAGATTAAGTATTTTCAAATTATTGAATTTAATCTTTTGTAACGCTGATTCAACCTTGCAAAAGAAATTAATCATAAAAAACATCATCTTTTAAGAAGAAGAAGATAAATCTGAGTTTTTCATATGAGCAATTTACCTGGCAAAAATTGATTGCAGAAAGTTCAAGATTAGACACCTTTGAAAAAATGCCAAGAAGATTAGACAAATCGTAGCAACGTACATCTGTCCTAGTAAGGCTAATTTTCTCAATCAACGGAGTATGCATAAAACTCAAACGAGAAAATGGAGCATCATATATCAAGACACGAAGATTAGGAGCATTTAAATTTAAAACTAAAGGGTCATAAACACGAAGATCCAAATGCTTGAGGAGTGGAGACAAATCGATCAATTTTTGGAATGTTGTTGCGCTAGCAAATGTGATGCAATGAAGAACAATAGAGGTTAAACTTTTAAACCCATTAAATGATGATGGAAGTTTAATCATGCCGCAAAACTTGATATCTAACGTGGTCAATTTATCAAAAGAAAATACCAAGGATGGAATCAAATAATCATCACAATTATCATAAAAATGAGTAAAGTCCAATGTAAGTTGCTGAACTCGATGACCATCCAAATGATCCAATAATATATTGAGATCTGAGAAATTGAGATCTGAGAAACTGAGACCATGTAAATCTTTCAATGCAAATATCTGAAAATTGCCTCTTTGAAGTAACATAAACCGGATAACTTTATTTACAAACTCCTCCGTACTTCGAAATGATCTGTAATCAATATTTATTTCAGACATTGATCTCCATTGGTATCTCCAAGTCTTTGATAATAAGCTAGTGTTTATGACTTCTTCTAATGGAAGCCGCAAAAGAATGTTATCTATAATTTCACCAGGTAGATTGCTGAGTCTATCCTTGTCTGATTTCATTTTCTTAGATCGTTTTGATATCTCTTAAGGTTGTTCTTCAACATATGTAATCACCAACCTAAATAAAATGAAAATTAGCAAACATTCAAAAAGATTATTTGAAGACAAGTAGTAAAAGAAAATGAAATAAAAATACCAGTGATTAAGTGAAGAAGTATAAACAATAAGTTGATGCTGATCAGATGATGTTTTTGAATTCCCTAGAATAGCTGGGAGTAGAAATAGGGTTAGGGTTAGGAAGGAAGATGCTTTCAAAAAAAAAAGATAGGAAGATGATAATAAAGGGAGGGACAAAGATAGGAAGATGATAATAAAGGGAGGGACAAAGATAGGAAGATGATAATAAAGGGAGGGACAAAGATAGGAAGATGATAATAAAGGAAGAGTCAAAGATAGGTAGATGATAATAAAGGGATAGACAAAGATAGGTATATGATAATAAAGGGAGAGACAAAAATAGGAAGGAAGACAAATATGATCTGCAACGATTTGAAAGAAAGAAAGAAAATCCTTTTTGTTGGAAAGTGTTAAAATGCGGGATTGAACTTCCTTCTTTAGCTATGAGAAAAAGCTGCACCGGAGCCGGCAGTAGATGCTCGCCAGACGTCGAGAAATCGGAGAGAAGGGGAAGAAATTAGGTTTACTCGTGTTACCTAATTTCTAACCGTTGGTTACTACTGTAAACGATTAGTAGTAACTATTGTATTAGGAGATAATGAAATCAGATTGAATTAATTGAATGTTAATTAAACTGATTTGTATTAATACTAAAGTTATTGAACCAAATGACCAACTAACACTAACTAACAACTAACTATCTTTAATGGACTAATTCAAATACGGGCCCAATTGCTTTCTTTTATTTCAAATATGGACTAATTCGTACAAGTCTAAATTACGATGAAAAGTAAATACACCTATGATTTTTTGCAATTCTGAGTCGGTTTGGGAATATTCTGCGAATCTGACTGACGGCTGAATTACGACTCTTAATTACAACCAAGCTTACGGCCAGAGTGCCTAATTGGGGGTTACAAAACCAAACTTACGTCCAGAGTGGCTAAGTGGGGGTTACAAAATCTAGTTTACGGCCAGAGTGTCTAAATTACGATTTACGAGTCCAGTTTCGAGCCTACATTACGGTTCTAGGATTAATACGGCAAACCAACAAGGGATAATTTCATAGGGATCAATCCATCGCTTTGGTTGGATGACACCCGTTACTCAGATCTAGCTTACGACCCACGAGTCTAAGTTATGATTACAAAATCTAATTTACGACAAAGAGTCTAAATTACGATTATAACTCAAGTTTACGATTTACAAGTCCAAGGTGCGACTTAAAAATCTAAATTACGTCTCCGATTTACGAATCTAACCCCGAGATTCTAAATTTACGACTACAATCAACGATACCCCGGTTTTAAATCTATTCTGTCGCTATGGCTTTAATAGAGCAAGGACCATTTTGTCGCTTTGGCCTAAATGATCCTATCCCATCTTGTCGTTATTGCCTTGATGACGATCGAGATTCGTTCTACCGCTATGGCCGGAGCTTGGCTAAAACACCAGGTTCAAATCTAGAATTGTAGTCCTAAATTGCGGATCTAACCCTAGGATTCCAAATAATATTGTGCATCTTAATTTTTGGTTTATTTGTACTATTCTTTGCAACTCTGCGTTGATTTGGAGATATAAATTATCCGCAAATTTAACTGACGACTGAACTACGATTCGTACGACCAAGCTTACGTCCAGAGTGGCTAAGCGAGGGTTAGCAAAGTCTAACTTATATCCAGAGTGGCTAAGTTACGGCTTGTGTATCTAGTTTCGAGCCTAGGTTATAATTTAAAGATGATTTATATGGAAGATTAGCAAAGAAAAGACAAAAGATATTTCATTGATAATCAAAATAGAAAGATTGCAAAATATTCCGAAAAATCATTTCATATGTCGCGACGACATGATTCTCGGGGGGGTATCACAAGCTCTCTCCAATACTTCCGTTACACCAATATTTTAAAAGTTGTCGGATTGACATGATTTTTGAGGGGAGTATCACAAGCTCTCCTCAATACTTCTATGAACTTGGGCAGAAACATCCAAAACATAACTCTACAATCTGTCACAACGGCATGATTTCAGAGGGAGTATTACAAACTCTCTCCGACGCTTCTGTCACTCTAGCCGGAAGTCGTCTCGCCCATCTTTGGAGGAGAGTATCATAAACTCTCATCAACACTTCTGTCGTTTTGGCTAGAAGTCGTCTCATTCCAAGGGGAGTATCACAAACTCTCCACGACACTTCTGTCGCTTCGGCCAGAAGTTGTCACAATTCGGGGGGAGTATCACAAACTCTCTCCGATACTCCTACCACTTCAGCCAGAATATGGCAAATTTTTATGCAGGAAAGGGGGAGTATCACAAGCTCTCCCGACATTTCTGTGGCTCCGGCCAGAAATCGTCATATTTCAAAGGGGAGTATCACAAGCTCTCCCGACTTTTCTGTCGCTCCGGCCGGAAATTGTCAAATTTCGAAGGGGAGTATCACAAGCTCTCCCAACATTTCTGTCGCTCCGGCCATAAATCGTCATATTTCAAGGGGGAGTATCACAAGCTCTCCAGACACTTCTATAGCTCCGGCCGGAAGTCATCAAATATGAGCACGGTAAATCTGTCGCTTCGGCCAGATTTACCAAGGATTGTTTTGAGCAAAAGGAGAATGTCACGAGAGGTAAAATCGCACGGTAAGTTCAATTGTTCAATAATAATATGCGTTTTAGACTGATCTAGTTGTTTTGCAGGATGTTTTCTTTTTTGCAGGAATTATTCTGTCGCTTCGGCCAGAATCAGACTCTGATAGTGAGTCAATCTATCCTGCCGCTTTTGCCTTGATAGACTAGAGATCATTTTGTCGCTTTGGACTTAATGGTCTCAACCCGTCTTGCCGCTTTAAGCTTTGAAGGGGTAACCGTCGTTGCGGATATAAAAGTCGCCCTTGATCAGGGTGAACTATAAACATTAGTTCTATTGCTTCGGCTAGAACTCGGTTCTATCGCTTTAGCTAGAACTCGATTATGTCGCTTTGGCCTGAATCAGGTTCCGTCGCTTCGGCCGAAATTAATCTTGTCGCTCCGGCCGGAATTAATCTTGTCGCTCCGGCCTTGATCAACACAGTGCAGTCGCTCTTCATCAGGGTTAGACTATAAACAGGTAGTTCCGTTGGTCTGGAACTCGATTATGTCGGTTCGACCCTACAGAGTCAATCCATTCTTGTCGCTTAGGGGCCATAATGGATACGGAATCAGTACGTCACTGTGGGCGGAATGATTCGATCTCATCTTGTCGCTTCGGCCTTGATGCGGATCACACACTGAACCTTGGTTGGGGGGGGGGTACTCGCGATACACGCATGTTTCTTGTGCTCTCTTCAGGGGAGAGTACTGGTGAGACATGCCTGATTACGGCAGTCACTCCCAACAACGCCTTTCAACAAGGACTAGGGTTCCGTCGCTTTAGGCTGGACCCCCGGAGAGCTCCCACGGTGCGGAACAAGTTCATCGTCCAAATCGCCGAGTTAGCCTGTAAGTCACGATTGGACTACCAAGTCACCAACTTTAGGGATAAGTCGCTGAGTTAGGGCCAAGATCGGCAGTATGGTAGACTGCACATCTCGCCCCTGGAAACTCGGCGAGTTTGCCCTAAATAGGCGATTTCCATACCTGAATCGCCGACTTACGACCGTTACTCGCCGCCAGCCAACGTCATAAATGTTTCCATATATGACCATAAGCGCGATGTCCGCCTTTGATCGCGCCCTCCGAGACCCTATAAAAAGGGTCCCAAGGGGACACTCAAAGTCACAACATAAGTTCCACTCTCACCACAGCATCACTAAGAAACTCGCCGATTCTCACTAGAATCGTCTAGTTTCTACTTGCAGGTATTTGACGTAGAGCGCACGTCGTGGACTCCAGAGCCTCCGGCATCACCTCGCACCACCGCGAGCCCTGGTAGCAGATTCAGTGCTTCATCAGATAATTCATACCTTTGGACTTTATAAAGTCTCTGAGCATGAGGATTTCTTCATTGGATATCCTTTGTATGACAGATATAGAGGCTTGATTTGATGATTCAACTTTAGTCTTTTGATCTTGTTTCCTTTTTTGAAACTATCCTTATTCTTATCATTGGGAAATCCTATGATATGATAACAATCCTTTCTAATGTGTCCATAGTATTTGCAATTATCACAATTCTTGGATGTGTCCAACTTCTTTCCATTCTTGCCAAATAGCCCTTTTTCTTTTCCTTTTTCTTTTTCATTGACCTTTTTAGCAAATAGGGCAGATGACGCTATGCTAGGTTTCACTTTTGCCTCTAAAATTTATTTTCTGTTTTTCCTCTTGCATGATTAGATAAAAAAATTTGCTCATGCTAGGTAGCTCATCATAAGATAGGATCTGTCCCCTATCTGGATATTTATTGAAATATTTGCAGCTTTGTCCCTGTATTCCATTTCCTTCTTGATAAACCTGCATACTTGTGTTTTATACGTTAGTCCAGTTAGTCTTAATTAATGCTAATTACTTCTTTAGAAAGTGCAAAAGTTTCTGCTTTTCACAATTTCCAAAATTAACGTTTAAATAATAATTAAAGTAAGAATTGATTTATTAAAAAATGTTAAAGATTTTTTGTTTGATGAAGATCAGGTGATTCATTAATTACGAAAAATTAAAGTGGAAACTAATACTAAAATATTAAAAAAATTATATGTTCACCATCCACCTTTGTATTGCTACAGCCTCCGTGCGAGTCCGATGAGTATTAGATTTAGGTAATTGCTTGGCGGATTTGGTGGTGGAGCTAAGATCGTAGGATACACCGGAGAGTTTGGAAGTCATGGACAAAGGAAGAAGAAATAAATGGTAAAAGGAAATGACACACACTGTATTAATATTAGTGACTCACTACATGGCAGTTAGTGAGTGAGTCACTCATGTTGGTATAGATGTAAATATACCTAGATCTAAGGGTAGTCATATCATTTATGTTTATTTAAATCATATAAATACAAGGCCTTCCGGTGAGTTAAATACCGAGGCTAAATCAACCCAAAACAGATTTGCAATCCCTCACTCCTGTCGTACCCAAATCATGTCATTTCCCGATGCAACTCCCAAGTCCTCAGTTGTGCCTCCCAAGCCATCGAACATGGTATCAGAGCTACCGAACGCGTTTGCATCACCATTGGTGGAATCTATCATCACACCCATGGAATCGATTGCCATCATGCCAACAACAGCTCCGAGCTTGGAATCGCTTCAACATCTGCTGCACATCAAGCTAAGTCCCTCAAACTATATGCTCTGGAAGAATCAGTTTGAACCGATTCTAAACTACACAGACCTACAATGTGTGATTGAGAAATCAAGCATCGTGCCGGAGAAAATCACTATCGGGATGGAAGGCCAACCTTCAATCAATCCAGCATATCTGAGCTGGTGGAAGAAGGACCAACTGCTCCGAAGTTGGCTGATTTCAAGTCTAACTGAAGAAGTGCTACCATACGTACACAGTAGGTCTCACATCGTCGTTAGAAATATGGGAAACCTTGCGTGAGACTTTTGGGGCTCCTACTCAATCAAGATTGTTGCAATTACAAAAGCAACTCTTCCATCTTCGAAAGGGAGATCAAGGAGACTTGGCATATCTCCGACAAGTCTGGTTAATCATCGATGAACTCGCCGCTGCCGGAACAATCCTTGAAAGTGGAACTGTCAATGCCGCAATCTTCAACAATGTTGGAAATGAATTTTCCGAAGTGGTTGCTGCCCTCTCCACAAGGGAAGTGTCACCATCGTTAGCCACTTTTAGTAGCACCCTTATTGATCACGAGATCCGTATTGGGCAGATTGCAGCCTCTAATCTCTCAACAGCGTCGGCCCAACACACCGTATACAAAGGCAGCGGGAACAAAAATCGCGGACAGAATAGAAGCAGCGGGAACGGAAATGTCACGACCGACGGTAGTATGTCATCTGGCAAGGGTGTGAAAGGAGGATACCAGAGGGATCCGTGTCCGATTTGCGATAGTTCAGAGCACGGCCCCTACAAATGTCCTTACAAGGCTCAGGCGACGGCGGCGGTATCTCAACACTGTAACCAAGCACCGTCCGTCGCAGCAGCACCGCCACCAGTAGCGCCATCCGCCTATGTCGCGCAGGCAGGCTCGTACTCCGGAGGATCGTCGGCACCGTCAGTGGGGTCGTCGATTCCGGCGCTACTCACCACTTCACCCCCCATCTGTCAGATTTCACCCATATGGACCCAAGTTTCGGTAGCGGTTCTCCCCGTCTGGGTGATGGGTCAAAACAACCCATTCAACACTATGGATCTGGTATTTTGAAAAATTCATCCTCCACTTTTAAACTTAAAAATTTGCTTCATACCCCTTCAATTTCGAAATCTCTCATTTCTGTCCATAAATTAATTCTCATCTGATAATTTGTGTTATTTTGGGTTTTATCCTTATCATTTTCTTGTTAAGGTTCAGGCTACTCACCAAATACTACTCCTAGGTTTATCCTTCTATCGACTCTCTACAGTCTCAGCTCCACAAGTCAACCTAATGGAAAGGTCATCACTAGATTGTTGGCACCAACGACTTGGTCACCCGTGTGAATCAATTACTCGGAAAACTCTTGATTTCTCAAATATTGTTGCTACTTCATCTTCGTTTCATAAATGTGTTGCTTGCTTAGTGGGTAAAAGTTCTAAACTTCATCTACCATCTACAAATTCTAAATGTTCGGCTCCTTTAAATTTAATTCATAGTGATGTGTGGGGGTCGGCACCTATATCATCTATTTCGGGTCATCGATATTTTATTGTTTTCATTGATGATTTTCTAGATATATCTGGTTGTATCATCTTAAAACCAAATCTTGTGTGCTTCAAATTTTTATAACTTTTCAGAAATTTGTCGAAAATCAATTTTCTAGGAAAATCAAGATGCTTCAATCCGACTTCGGATGAGAGTATCAATCCTTACTTCCTATTCTTCAGGATTCCGGGATACAACATCGTCGTTCATGTCCTCATACATCGGAATAGAGTGGTACATCAGAAAGGAAAATTCGTCATATCGTCCAAAATGGTTTGACACTTTTGTATCATTCGAATATTCCTTTACAGTTTTGGATTTTTGTTTTTCAAATGTGGTCTATAATATTAATAGAATCACATCCCATACTCATGGCATCCCACCATATTATATTAGATATAGGATTATTAAGATTACAAATTTATTACATTTTAAGCTTAAGTCTTAGCTCTTTTACCTTATATCTATTTTAGATTTATTTTATGTTTTTTACTTTTTGAAATTAGGGTAAACGCTTTATCTATTTTAAATTTTAGGTTTACTTTTTAATTCCAGCCGGGTCGTCTCGGATCCGTGCCCCGGTCACCGGGTCCGAGACAGGAATCGGGGCAGGGCATCAATTAGTGAACAAGTTTACAACACTATGCTAGTGTGTACTGATACTCTTCTATTACGTGTACTTAGTCATGAACATGTTCACCATATTATGCTAGTGTGTAGTATTGCTATTATGTGTTCTCTCTTAATCTAAATCACACTCAAAGCCTGTCCACACATTTTGCCTGATGAAATAATGTGAAACACATTTTTTAACTAGTTGCAACAAAAGGTCAGTATTCGAGAAATAATTTGGTTCGTTTCGGGTTTGGTTTGGTTATTAAACGAACCTAACCCGAACCTTGAAATAGATTCGTTTAATTAAACGAATCGAACACAAACCTTGGTTAAGGTTCGACGGTTCGTTTAACATTTTTATTATATTTTATTATTTTATATTTATATTATAAACTTATATTATATAATTTTTTATTATAATTTCTTATTATAAATTTATATTATATATTTCATAACTTATGTATATTAATATATTATGCATAATTTATTATACAACTCTCGGTTTGGCCAGTGCTGGACGAACAGGTGCCGGTGCAGGACGTACAGGTGCCGGTGCAGGACGTACAGGTGCCGGTGCAGGATGAACCGGGATATAAAATCGGAAAGCATCTTGGGGATTGGGTGGTGGAGCCCTCTTAAGAGGTAATTGCTTCACTCTACGTGGCATTTTTAAAATCTAAAAAAAAATTATTTATTTATTAATTATTAAACAAATAATTAATTAAATAATCATTCATTTGTAAACAAATAATAATTTTATTAATTATCATATTTAATTTCATGGCAAATTATTGATTATAATTTCAATTTCAAATCATTATAATTATTCAATTTAATAATTATTAAATAAGAAATTAATAATTTCATGTAAATTTATCATTTTAATTTCAATTTAAAATAATTAAAATCATTCAATTTAATAATTATTAAATAAGAATTTAATAATATCATGTAAATTTATCATTATTAATAAATTATTTCATGCAAATTTATTTCATGTACATTTAATAATTTAAATTAAATAATTTAAAAATAAATGATTAAAAAATTATTTTTAATTTTTACCGCTCAATAGAGTTTACTTCAATCCGAGAATTCACAATTTTTCGATTTCCAAAAACCTACAACAACACAATAAATATTTATAACATTATTTAAATTACTTATAAATAAATAAATAATTAATTAATTAATTAGAACAGTTTTAAAATTATTTCAAAACAGAAAATAAGTAATTATATAATCACATAATAAATTTTTTAAATAAATCAAATAAATGAAATTATTTTAAAACAGTATATTAAATAATTAAATAGGTATTAAAAATTTGATATTTATATTATTTAAATTATTGTTTCTATTTCAATTATTAATTAAATATTTATTTAAATTATGTTAAAACAAGTAAATTAAAAATCCATTGATTTTAAACTAATCCATCACATTCATTATTTGTGGAATATAATTCATCACATATTCACAATGTCAATCCACATATTCACCCAAATATTCACATGAAATAGATTCAAACACTCATATACATGAAATAGAAAAACATATATTAAAACATCCATCTATATGAAATATATTAAAACATCCATCTACAAATTGACATCTATATAAACATAGATTAAAACATCCATCTACAAATTGACATCCATATAAACATAGATTAATTATAAAAAATCGATATTATTACATTAGATATAAAAAATAAAAAATCAATCAACAATAAAAAATATAAACATGTAAATATAAACCATTCAACAACCAATCAAAAAAAATATCATTGAAATATATATACTATGCCTAAATATCAATACTATCAATACTATTCCTAAATATCTGTTGAGGTTTAAGTCACTTGGGAGATATAAGAAGTGTGGAGACTGTTTTGGTTATGGTACCCGTTAATGGGCCAATTAAAGAGTCAATATCTTGGACCGTCCCATGATAATAACACTATATATATATCTCAATGTAGAGACTCAAAACCTATCTTGCATGTAATAGGTTAGACACTATCAACATACACCATATAGAGTGGACGTACACCAATTTTGGGTGACACCACTATAAAAATCTTGTGTTCCTTTTCTCTCCAATATCATTATCAATCGTGTGAGTATTGATCTAGATTCATAATCTAGATCAAAGAGAGTGATTAATCTTATCTTCAGATCTGGAAATAACAAGTGGTATCAGAGCCTAGGTTACTGTAGAGGCAAGTACTGTAGCGGTGAGTTACTGTAGCGACGAGTCACTGTAGCGGCGGGTAGTGTAGCGGTGAAATACTGTAGAAACGCACATACTGTAGCAATGGGAGGAGAAGGGAAGATTAGGATTGAGAAATTCGATGGCAAGGACTTCATATATTGGATGATGCAGATTGAGGACTAGCAAGGACTTCATATATTGTATGGACCACTCAAGGGGGTTAATCCAGATGAGATGACCGAGGATCAATGGTTGGAGATGGATAGGATGGCTCTAAGTGTGGTGAGATTAAGTCTGATCAGATTTGTTGCTCTTGCTTGTGCTGGTGACAAGACTACTATGGGGCTGATCAGCAAGCATAAGGGTATGTATGAGAAACCATCAACTTCCAATCAGGTATTCTTAGTAAGGAAATTATTTAATTTGGTGCTAAAAGAAGGTGACTCAGTCACAGAACATATTAATATGTTTACTGTAATGATCAGGCAATTATCCTCTATTAACATTGTCTTTGAGGATAAGTTACATGCTCTTATATTGCTATCTTCACTACCTGATAATTGGGCAGGACTGATCACTTCAGTGAGTAGTGCAATGTCCAAGAAGGAGTTCAAATTAGAAGATGTGAAGGATCTTCTATTGGGAGAAGAATTGAGGAGGAAGAATAGTAGCCATCAAGGAGCAAGTTCCTCAGCTTTGTTAGCTAAATCATCTGGAAGGGGCAGATCATATGCAAAGTCTGGTAGGACAGGGAACAAATTTAAATCCAGAGGTGCTAACAGAGCAAGAATTGCTGTTTGCTGGAATTGTGACAGCAAGGGTCACTTTAAGAGAGATTGCAAGGTCCTCTTAAGAAGAAAGACAAGGAGAAGGAGTATGAAACTCTTGGGAGCTTCTCTGAAAATTCTGATGAAGATGTTCTGATTTGTTGTGTTGATTCTGACGTAGAATCATGAGTGTTATCAATATTTCAGAAGGAGCAGTTGAAGAATTATTACTCCACTGATGTGAAGAAGGTGTATTTAGCAGATGGATCTTCATTGGATGTTTTAGGCAGAGGAGAAGTTCACATCAAGATAAATCTAGGATTGTGGATTTTGAAGGATGTGAGGTATATCCCTGATCTGTCCACACAATTGATATATGTGAGTCAGCTAAACAAGGAGGGCTACCATGCCATCTTTGCAAATAATTCCTGGAAAATTGCAAAGGGAATCAGAATTATGGCTAAGGGGTTTAAAACATGTACACTTTACTTAGTGCTTTCAGAGACTGATGTCATTTCTGTTGTGTCTAAGGAGAAGGACTCCACACTTTGGCACAGAAGGATGGGACACATCAGTGAAAGAGGATTGAAGAAACTACAAGTTGCTGGAAAGTTTCCAAAACGGAAATCTGTCAGTTTGGAGGTCTGTGAGGACTATATATTTGAAAAACAGAAGGTTGTGAAGTTTTCCAAACAGGAAAAAATTCCAAAGGAGCAAAATCTGGAGTTGGTGCATTCAGATGTATGGGGGTCAGCTTCTGTGGAATCTCTTGGAGGAGCAGGGTACTCTGTTACCTTTATTGATGATCATAGCAGAAAAATATGGGTTTATTGTCTCAAAAATAAATATGAGGTGGTTGTCACTTTCAAGAAGTGGAGATTAGATGTAGAAAATCAGTCAGGGACAAAGATTAAGTGTTTGCTATCAGACAATTGAGGGGAGTATGAAAGTACTAAATTTAAATTGTTTTGTGAAGAGATGGGAATCAGAAGGAAAAGAACTGTGCCAGGAATACCCCAGTAGAATGGTACTGCTGAAAGAATTAACCAGACCCTTTGCAATAGGGACAGGAGCATGTTGATAGACTGTGGGTTGCCAAAAAGCTTCTGGGCAGAAGCTGTTACTACTGCGCTTACTTGATCAATATGTGTTCGTGTGTGCCTTTGGACTTTAAAATTCCACAAGAAATGTGGAGTGGAAAGGAGACTAATTTGAGTCACTTAAAGGTCTTTGGATGTGATGCTTATGTCCTATTACCCAAGGAAAAGAGAGACAAATTAGATCCTAAGTTTGTGAAGACTTATTTTCTTGGCTGTGGAAGAAATCAGTATGGATACAATTGTTGGGATCATGAAACTAAAGAAGTAGTTAGAGCCAAAAATGTGGTGCTTGTAGAAACAGATTTCTATAAGTTCAGACCAATCACATCAAAGGAAGTTGGAAACACAGTTGATGTGGAATTTCAAACCTAGCAGAATAAAGAAATTCAGAGCAGTAGCACTGAGGTTACAACTGAAAATAAAGTTTTTGAAGAGCCTGGTGTTGAGGTCAGAACTGATGATGAGCTTATTGAAAACAGAGAAGCTGAGGAGGTACCTAGGGTTGATGAGAGTGAAGTAACAACTAATGACACTTCACACTTTGTGAGGAGATCTACAAGAGTATCTGTAAGACTTGATCCTTCTCCTGTTGTAAATTTTCTTTAACTCACTGATGCTGGAGAACCAGAAAGTTACAAGGAAGCACTTAAACATGGCAATGTTATTCAGTGGAAGCATGCCATAAAGGAAAAGCTGATGTCTCTTGAAGAGAATCAAACTTGGAAGCATGCTGTTTTACCAGAAAGGAAGAAAGCTTTGCATAATAAATGGGTTTTCAGAGTAAAAGAAGAGGTAGACGGAAAGAAGAGATTCAAGGCCAGATTGGTGGTGAAGGGTTTTTAGCAAGTTCAAAATATTGATTATTCAGAAGTGTTTTCACCTGTTGTGAAGAGGACAACTATCAAGACATTTCTTGCTATTGTTGCTGCTGAAAATCTGTTTCTGGAACAAATGGAATTAAGGACAGCATTTCTCCATGGAGAGTTGGAAGAAGATATCTACATGTATCAACCTGAGGGTAGCTACATTAAAGACAAGAAACTGGTCTGCAAATTGCAGAAGATTTTTATGGGTTGAAGCATGCTCCAAGGCAATGGTACAAAAGATTTGACACATTTATGTGTTCAATTAATTTTAAGAGGGCAGATTCTGACCATTGCTGTTATCTGAGGAGATCAGGGAAAGTTTCTTTGATCCTTGCCATTTATGTTGATGATATGTTCACAGTTAACTCAAGCATCAAGGAGATCAAGCTTCTGAAAATTCAGCTATCAAAAGAATTTGATATGAAGGACTTAGGGGAAGCTAAGCAAATTCTGGAATAAGAATTAGCAGGTCAGGAGGCTGCATTAAATTGAGTCAGAAGAAATACTTACAGAAGGTGCTTGATAGATTTAAGTGTGCAAATATTAGAAGAACAGACTTGCGACTTAGTGCTGAGTTTAAGTTGTGAAAGGAAGACTCTCCAAAGACAACTGAGGAGAAAGAGAGGATGAACAATGTGCCATATGCATCAGTTATTGAGAGCTTGATGTATGTAATGATTTGCACTAGGCTAGAAATTTTCCATGCAGTGGGAGTAGTCAAAACCAGGAGAGAAGCACTGTGGATTCTGAGATATCTTCAGAACACATTGGACATTGGATTGTACTTTACTAAGGAGGTTGTGGTGTTTGAAGGCTACTGTGATTCAGACTTAGCAGGGGATTTGGATACAAGCAGAAGTACATCATGATATATCTTTTGCATTGGAGGCACAGCTGTGAGATGGAGATTCAAATTGCAAGGTCATGTGTCATTGTCAACTACTGAGGCAAAATACATAGCTGCAACAGAAGCCATGAAGGAGAAAATCTGGTTGGAAAATTTGCTTACAGAGCTGGGGTTTGTTGGGAAAAAATCAGTACTACATTGTGATAGCCAAAGTGCAATCTACCTGCCTAAAAATCCTAAATTTTACTCCAAGTCCAAGCACATCAGGAACAAATACCATTTCATTAGGGAACTCATTGAGAAGGGTGAATTGGAGCTGAGGAAGAGGAGACCAAAATGCTGCAGAAATGCTTACAAAAATCATGAACATTGCAAAACTAAGGCTATGCATGGCCTTAGTGAACCTTCGAGATCATTGATGAAGAAGGAATGGTGTGGTGGTGTGAACAGTTTCCAAGTGGGAGATTGTTGAAGTTTAAGTCAATTGGGAGATATAAGGAGTGCGGAGACTGTTTTGGTTTAATTGGTACCCGTTAATGGGCCAATTAAGGAGTCATTATCTTGAAACGGCCCGAGATAAAAACACTCTATATATCTCAATGTAGAGACTCAAAACCTATCTTGCATGTAATAGATTAGACACTATCAATATACACCACATAGAGTGGACGTTCACCAATTTTGAGTGGAACCACTATAAAAATCTTATGTTCTTTTTGTCTTCAAAATCACTATCAATCGTGTGAGTATTGATCTAGATTCAGATCTAGATCAAAGAGAGTGATTAATCTTATCTTCAGATCTGGAAATAACAATATCAATATAAACATGTAAATATCAATACTATTCCCAAATTACAGCAAAACCATCTTAAAAAATCAATCAACAGAAAACAATCAAACAAAAATATCATTGAAATATCAATACTATTCCTAAATATCAATATAAATATGTAAATATCAATACTATTTCTAAATTACAGCAAATCAATCTTAAAAAATCAATCAACAGCAAACAATCAAACAAAAATATCAATGAAATATCAATACTATTCCTAAATATCAATACTATTAATACTATTCTTAAATATCAATATAAACATGTAAATATTAATACTATTCCTAAATTACAGCAAAACCATCTTAAAAAATCAATCAACCACAAACAATCAAACAAAAATATCATTGAAATATCAATACTATTCCTAAATATCAATACTATTAAATACTATTCCTAAATGTAAATATCAATACTATTCCTATATTACAGCAAAACAATCTTAAAAAATCAATCAACAGCAAACAATCAAACAAAAATATCATTGAAATATCAATACTATTTCTAAATATCAATACTATTAATACCATTCCTAAATATCAATATAAACTTGTAAATATCAGTACTATTCCTAAATTACGGCAAAACCATCTCAAAAAATCAATCAACAGCAAAAAAAAAATATACATCATTGAAATATCAATACTATTCCTAAATATCAACACTATTAAATACTATTCCTAAATATCAATATAAACATGTAAATATCAATACTATTCCTCAATTACAGCAAAATAAACATGTAAATATCATACTACTCCTAAATTACAGCAAAACAAGCTTCAAAAATCAATCAACAGCAAACAATCAAACAAAAATATCATTAAAATATAAATACTATTCCTAAATATCAATACTATTAAATACTATTCCTAAATATCAATATAAACATGTAAATATCAATACTATTCCTAAATTACAGCAAAACAATAAATCTTCAAAAATCAATGAACAACAAACAATCAAACAAAAATATCAATACTATTCCTAAATATCAATACTATTAATACTATTCCTAAATTTGAATTTGAATATGTAAAAATCAATACTATTCCTAAATTACAGCAAAACCATCTTAAAAAATAAATCAACAGCAAACAATCAAACAAAAATATCATTGAAATATCAATACTATTCCTAAATATCAATACTATTAAATACTATTCATAAATATCAATATAAACATGTAAATATCAATACTATTCCTAAATTACAGCAAAACCATCTTAAAAAATCAATCAACAGCAACCAACCAAAAAAAAATTCAATCTACAAAACCATCTTAAATTATGTAAATATAAACATGTAAACTTTGAAATAGATTAAATACCGATGAAATAGATTACAGTAGAAATAGATTAAAGATTGAAATAGAAAGATTGAAGATGTCACTTATTAGAAATGAAAATAGAATAAATCATACCTTCACAGGAGGGAACTCGACCGGCGGGAACGATGACCGACGGGAAGGAACGTCGACGGCGCGGCAACCGGAGTGAGGGAACGACAACTATTTCCTTAAGACTAAGACAGAAAACGCGTCTGTCTGTGATTTGGAAACCTTAAATGCATGTTGGATTTCCGCCTTGTAAGGTACATTAAGTTTCGCCGTCGTAAGCGAAAAACCCTGTTGGGAATCTTATTTTTGCTCCTCTTTCTTTCATTTTTATTGGGAAAACCCTCCTGTCGTTATACCTATTAAAACCCTGAAAGAAAGAAGAAGAAAAAACTTGCTGCTCATTCTCATAGCTCCTACTGCTCTAGATTTCACATTTACTGCTCCAGATTAAATTTCCAGCTATTTGGGCATGACCTATCTTAGTATGACCTGCAACCACACAAACATACATCCACAATAGCCATTCCCACAGACCAAACCAGAAAAATATGGACTTCCTTTAAAAAAAAATTATGAATCAAACCAAACTAGAAATAGGTTTAGAACATATTTCAGATTATCACCCTGCAATTCTTAACATCATATTTATCAAAATTTCCTAATATGAATACAAGTATTACTATAAGAATAGAAATCAGAAATACAACACCTCAGATATATGTTTTTCATAATCATATACATCTTATTGTATTTTCATTATTATTATTATTGATATATATATATATAACTAATACTCAGTATTATAGTCTCCCTTATATACTCATTAGCTGATTATTCATGATCTATTTATTTCACAGTCTCTCTTTGTAATAACCTGACTTGTACAAACTTATTACCCCATAGAGCAGAAACTAATAATAAAGATATTTACTAGTATCATACTTAGGTGATTCTCCCGAATCAAATTGCTCACTGCTATGTTCTCAACATTCCAGTGATGAGTATTTACATTATCCTAGTGATAATGTTTTCCTACAATAGGTAACAGAAATCCCAGATTCCTACTACCTGACACAACTATTATCAGCACTCAGATCATTTCTCCTAATTAAGCCTCCTTAATTAGATTTAGTTTACTTATTTCCTGCGATTTTTTTATCCTACTCTTGTTCTTCATTAGGATTCTAGGATCAGGACTGGTTGGTACTACTTTATGCCTATCCCTGTGAACCATGAATTGTCCTGTGCCCAGTACTTTAGTGAAACCATCTGGTAGTTGTTGACTAACAGCAATATAATCCACTTTTATTGCCCCTTTTATCACCAGCTCTCTAATAAAATGGTGTGAGATGTCTATATGTCTAGTTTTCAGGTTTGATGATGGATTTTTAGTGAGAAAAATTGCTGATTTATTATCACATAATATTTGTGAAGCTGTCTCAAACTTAATCTCCAATTCCCTAAACAAATTACAGAAACACTTAACTTCTGAAGTTATCCCAGATAGTGCCCTGTATTCAGCCTCACAACTCGATTTTGATACCACTGCCTGTTTCTTTGATGCCCAGGCTACCAAATTTCCAGCAAACCAGATGCTGAATCCAGACACTGATCTCCTATCATCAGTATCACTTGCCCAGTCTGAATCACAGTAGGCTATCAAAGAATTTACTGGTTTGACTGAAGGTGTAAATCTCAGTCCTAGGTTAGAAGATCCCTTAATATATCTTAGCATCCTCTTAGCAAAACTAAGATGTACATCAGTTGGTGTTTGTAGAAACTGACTAAGATGATTCACACAGAAGACAATATCAGGTCTAGTCATAGTTAGATATTGTAAGGACCCTACAATGCTTCTGTATATTGTATTGTTTTCTATAGGAGTCCCTGAATTTTTATTTAGTCTTGGATTTTGAACCATTGGTGTCCTACATGGTGTGCATTCCATCATATTGAATTTTTTCAATATATCATACACATATTTTTCTTGACTTAAAATTATGGTTTTCCCTTGTCTTATACATTCCATTCCTAAAAAATAGTTAAGAAGCCCTAGGTCTCTACATGAAAATTATTTACATATTAATTCTATGCACCTATTTACTTCCTCACTAGAATCCCCAGTAATTATAATATCATCTACATAGACTAGTATGTAGATTCTATGTCCATTGTTCACTTTGAGGAACAATGAGGAATCTGTAAGACTATTTTTGAATTCGTTTTCAACTAGAAAATTTTGAAGTCTTGAGTACCAAGCTCTGGGTGCTTGTTTTAAGCCATATAGAGCCTTATGTAATAGACACACATGATCTGGATAACTCTTATTATGAAACCCAGTTGGTTGTCTCATGTATACTGTTTCGTTTAGAAAGCCATTTAGGAAGGCATTTTTGATATCCAGTTGTCTTAGCTGCCAGTTATATGTCACAGCAATTGAAATGATTGATCTTACTGTGTTCATCCTAATTACTGGACTGTAAGTCTCTGTATAGTCCACTCCTTCCTCCTGATTGTAGCCCTTAGCTACTAATCTGGCTTTGTACCTTTCTATTGAACCATCTGAGTTCTTTTTAATTTTATAGACCCACTTACAACCTATTATATTCATTGACGAATTTTTTGGTACTAAAGTCCATGTTTTGTTAATTTTCAATGCATCTAGTTCCTCTTGCATTGCCTCCTTCCACTTAGGTTCTTTACTTGCCTCACTGAAGGTGGATGGTTCTATCTCTTCGCCAGAGCAAGAATTACACTCATAGTTTTCTAAAAACTTTGGTGCTTTTCTATCTCTAGTCGGATATCTAACTCCTATGTTGATTGGTTCTTCAGATCTACTACTTATATCTCGTGATATTGAGTTACAAACTGTGTTTGTTTGATTCTCAGAAATATCTCTTTGTTGTCTTGTCTCACTTCTAGTGTTAGATTGCATATCAGACTCAACTCTCATGGTCTGGGGTACTAAGCTACTTATCTCAGTTGACTCTGAAATTATATCCATTGAGTCATTTGTAGAGTTGTTCTGTTGTGAGTGAGTGACTCTCCTTACAGGACTTGACTCTGGTTCTACCCTTAACTCACTGTTTGAGTTTCCTGTATTTATAGGAAAGCCAAAATTTATTGTAGTAGCTAGTCTTGGAAGTATTATCATTTGCTTTTCAGGCTTCTTTACTGTTTTAGTATCTGTTTTAGTTAAAAAAGGATACTCATTTTCATTAAATTTGACATTTCGAGATATAATGACTTTATTATCTTCTAACTTTAAACACATATATCCTTTGTGTTTGTTTGAATACCCTATAAAGACACATTTATAGGCAGTAGGTTCAAATTTATTCCTTAATCCTTTACTTATTAAGGGATAACATGAACAACCAAATAATTTCAGTATTTTATAATCTGGTTTATTTTTGGTTAACATCTCAAAGGGAGATATGAACCCTAAAACAGAACTAGGTAACCTATTTATCAGAAAACATGCTGCAGAGATGACCTCTGGCCACATATTTTTTGGAATTCCGGATTGAGTAAAAAAACATCTGCTGGTCTCAAGCAGGTGTCTATGTTTCCTCTCAACAATCCCATTTTGTTGAGGTGTATAGGGACATGAGAATCTATGTGTTATTCCTTTTTGTCCTAGCCAAGTTTTCAGCTTGGTACTAAGAAATTCACCACCCTCATCTGAATAAATTTTCTTAATTTTTAGCCCTAACTGGTTTTCTATATTTTTCTGAAATAGAATAAACTGATCAGTAAATTCATTTTTAGCCCTTAATGGTATAATCCATGTATACCTTGTTTTATTATCTACAATTGTTGCAAAAAATTTATAATTTTTCATTGAAACAATTGGGGCTGGACCCCATAGATCTATATGTATTATCTCCAATGGAAAAGAAGTTTTTATTTCATTACAAGAAAAAGGTAATTTCGACATTTTTGCCATAGGGCAGTTATTACAAAATTCTAAAGATTTTAAATCTGAATTGTTTAATCCTAATACATGTCCTATTTTATTCATGATTTTGAGAGAAGGATGTCCTAGTCTCTTGTGTCATGTATCTGAAGAGACCTTGATGCCCAAATTACAGTTGATGTCCGGGCTGAAATAGTATAGCCCTCTTTTATTAATTCCAGAAAAAAGCGTCTGATGCATCTTCAGGCTCTTCACTGAAAATTCCTTCTGTGAAATTTGTATATAACAGTTCAAATCACTACATAGTTTAGTCACAGAAATTAGATTTTTCTTAATCTTAGGCACACATAAAACTCTATTAAGTGTATAAACCTTTGAATGTACTTCAAAGTCTAATTTTCCTATTTTAGCAATTACTAATCTATCTCCAGATCCAATCACAACACACCCAATACCTGTATAGGTCTGGCAGTCATGGAGCAAAGCTTCATCAGCTACCATGTGTTTAGTAGCTCCTGAGTCAAGACACCAATCCAGATCTTGGACTGTTACAGAATGTGCTGCTGCTTCTTCTTCATTTCCAGTTATCTGAGTATCATAATCATCCTCCATAGCATAGGAAGCAAAATTACCTCTATCTGGGCAATTTCTAGTCAGATGTCCTTTTTTTCACAAATCTGACACGCAGATGTGTTGTCCTGTGAAGATGGTAGATTCAGAATGGGCGGCAAATTATTCCGAGCAATTTGAGAAGGAACAGTTATGACCTTTGTTCCTTGATTTTTGTATGATGGTTTATAATAAGAACCACCATTCTTGCCTTTTCCTGGATAAAATTTAGCATTTCTATTGAAATTATTCCTATTATAATTGGAATAATGCACCTGATAATCCCCTTCAGTTGTTGGTTGATCCAGTTGTTTCATCAAAATTTCTTCTTTAATAAGAGCATCTGCAAGTTCTGTAAAAGTAATATCCTTCTGAAAATTCAGAGATGTCCTAAACATACGGAATTCAGGTCCAAGACCTCTGAGAACATACTCTGACACTCTTTCATCAGACATTGAATATCCTGCTGCTGCTAGAGAGTGTTTCAAACTCTTAATCTTGAAAATATATTCTTTCATTGAAATATCTGTTGTCTTCCTTAGTGAATTCAACTCATCACGAAGAGCTTGAATTTGATTTTTATCAATAGGCGAAATATCTGTTTCTAAAATATGCCATGCCTCATATGCAGTAACACAAGGTAAAAGTAGAGGCTGAATTTCCTTACATACCGTGGCTTTAATCCAGCTGAGCACTATGCCATCGTTCCTCTTGTGAGACGCATATGCCGGATTTTCAGAACCATCACTTAATCTTAGAGCCGGAGTCCCAAGTTTTCCAGAAACAAAATCTAACAAATTATGTATTTGTAATGCACCTTCAAATTGATTTTTCCATACTAGATAATTCCCTTCTGAAAGAGGTGTGGGACAGAGTGACGCAATACTATACATCATTTGAGGAACTTCGATCCTTGCTGTCACAGCTGCACTTCCAGCACTAGATGTACTTGATCCAATTCCTGCCATAACTCAAGATGGAAATCGCCACTCAACGGAAACAATGATTACAGGAGCTGACTCGCAGATCCAGAAAAAACCAACTCCTTGCGTCACAAACAAAATAACAATCAACCACTTGGGCAATTGTAATTTATAACTACAAGCAAACTATAAACTACACAATCGATTGAGTAGAAAATGTAGTTATGATCTACTTTCAAGTGAGTAGAAACTACACAATCAGAGATTTGTTTTTATTTATTTATTATTATTATTTTTATTAGTATGCAATCTGATTAAAAAAAAAATTCATATGTGATTTAGCATGCAATTATTCATTCAGTATTAAATTTAATAACCAGCAAAAACAAACAACAAAATAAAATAAAAAAAAACAAAAACAAAAACAAAAAACCAAAATTGTAAGCTCAACAAATCTAACACGTAATCTGTAAATACAAAACAGATTTTAATCGCAGATCAAAACAAATCAATTTTTCTGGATAGACCGAGTGGAAGTCAATGAAACACGCAAATGTTTTGGGTTTTAACAAGAAGAAAAGAAGAAAAAAAATCGAAATGAAATCTAATACGAATCAAACGCAAACAAATCCAACACAAGCAAATAAAACCAGCTGGATTACAGATCAATCCAACATACGTAATCTGAAATTAATGACATCAATGACCAAACAACAACAAAAAAAAAAAAAAAAAACAGATTTGATGAAATCAATTACCAAATTAATGAAATTTGCAGAGAATTCAAACAGATTTAACAAAACAAATTTGCAGAGATAACTGATAACTGAGAAAGGGGAAAAACAAAACAAAACACTCAAAAAACGAAATCGACGAAATCAATGATCAAACAAAAAACAGATTTGATGAAATTAATGAAATCAATGACCACATTAATGAAATTTGCAGATTTAACAAACCAAAATTTGCAGAGATTACTGATAATATAAAATTTGCAGAGATTTAACAAACCAAAAAAAAAAAATCGACGAAATTGTAAATATGAAATCAAACCAGAGTTGCAATCGCAGATTGCAATCAATCGGCGAGAAAAACCACGCTGTAGCCGACGAGAAGAAAGACCACGCTGTAGCCGAGAAGAGAAGAACCACGCTGTAGCGTGTTGTAGCCGCGCTGTAGCCGGGAAGAAAAGAAAAGAAACCGCTCCAATCGCAAAAGCCTTTGATCACGCGCTGTAGCCGAGAAGAAATTCACGCCGAGAAGAAATTCACGCCGAGAAGAAAAGAAAAGAAACCGCTCGCCGTGCCCTAATCGCAAAAGCCGAGAAGAAATTCACGCCGAGAAGAAATTTACGCTCGCCGTGCCCTAACGCGCAGATGCCCCAATCGAATCGTGAAGCTCTAGATACCATGTAGAAATCTGGAGAGGTTTCCTTAATCTTTCATTAACAAGAAAATGATAGAAGAAGAAGATAGAAGAAAGGGGGTGAATGGAAGTTGTTAGGTCAAACAAGAAGAAAAAGAGTAAAGCAAAAACTCTTTAATTGACACTCAAAATTATAACATTTAACTTAATCTATTATTACACATTAAGCCTATACTTATACTTGATATTATGGGTACATTTATAAGATACCCCTTATAGTATTTTAACTCTTTACAAGTAAGCCTTATGAGGTAGTTTTTAAAAAAGTCATAAAAACATTAGTCTTTTCTTTGATTCATAGTATTACAAGAAGAGATGTTGTCACATTTTAAAAACATCTATAATGGAAGTATAAGAGACTTTTGAGTTTAGATCCTTGTGATGTAAAGGATCCTAGAACTTGATATTTAAACAATGACTTTATTTGAATGTAAATATTATCCAGGAAGCATTGATGCTTATGCTGATTTAATATTTACGTAACATGCATCAGGTATACATATGTGAATGTTTCATGCGTAGATGTGTGATGATAAGTAGATGCAGTATAGCAGAACTACTGTAAAATAAATACTGTAAGATAACTGATATAATGAATAATATAAAGAGTTACTGAACCGCAACGAAATGACAAAGAAGATGTCTGAACAGATGATCGTATGAGTCACGTAGTGCAGGGACAGCTTGTGATGAAGAGATCACGGAGAAGATTCAAAGACCAGTAATGTTGGATTGGTTGTCCATGGAGAATGAGGGTGAACCAAAGGAAGCCATGAAGCAATCAACGTTTGGAGGAGAATGAAGAGTAAATGTGGAGGTAGAACTTTTGGGCAAAACAAAACTTACTTTGCCTTTATTGTATGAGGGTATTTATACACATTTGAGTATAACAAACCCACACTTATGTGAGTGGGGTTTGTTATCTTTTACAACTTTGTATTTCTTAAATATATATATCTATAATTACTTATATCATATATATATTCCAATATTTCCCCTCAAGTTGGCGATTGAGAAACTACGCCGAGCTTGGATCTTATTTCAAGAAATCGTGACGAGGGTAGTGGCTTAGTGAAGCCATCTGCTATCTGATCTCTTGTAGATATATGAGTGACATGTATTTCTCCATTTTTGACTAATTCTCGCACGAACCCGAAATTGATTGCCATATGTTTCATTCTAGAGTGAAACACTGGATTGTGTGCTAAATATTTAGCCCCAAGGTTATCCGTCCATAATTGAGCTCGTGAAATTGGTATTAGTCGAATCTCCCTTAGCAAATTCCGAATCCATACTGTTTCCGATGCTGCATCAGCCATAATGCGAAACTCAGCTTCTGTGGATGATCGTGCAATAGTGGGTTGTTTCTTGGCTGACCAGGAGACTAGATTATTCCCGATGAATATAGCAAATCCTCCGGTACTTCGTCGATCATCTAGGCATCCTGC